>RJWK010046381.1:0-17665 GCA_004363435.1 Platanista minor | reverse complement strand
AGGGGGAAGGGGACCTCATTCCCCGAGGCCCACCAGATAGATGCCTGTCCACTGTCAGGCGAAACCTCCCTGGGCCCTGAGTGGGTCTGTGCCCCCACCCTCCCTCCTCTCCGTTTTCCTACCGGAGCTTTCTAGGTCTGAGTTAGGGTTCCCTCGGGGTGGGGGAGGACGGAGCTGAGCCCTGAGCGCAGCCAAGAGCTGCCCCGCCTGCCCCGCTGGAATCTCACGGGAGTCACCGTCCCCTGCCCCCCACGCAGCCGTCGTGTTCATTGCCTGAGTGGTTCCATGAGGCCCGTCTTTCCTCGGGTGGGGGAACCTCGCCCACCTTTCTGGAGGAAGGACGTGAGAGGCGGCCCAGCGCGCACCTGCTTCCTGGCCTCTGTCTCGTTGATGATGCTGATGACCCTCCGAGCGGCACTCTTGCACTTCTTCCTGTTGACCACAGAGGGCAGCAGCGGGAGCCAGGTGTTCCAGAAGTGCCGGGCAGCCTGCATCACCAGGGCGCTGCTCCCCGCGATGCCCCCGAACCTGGAAGGGAAGGTCTGACCTGGACAGGTGTAGGGGCTGAGGGGAGGGGTGGGGCCCCAAGACGGCTCTGCAGGACCAGGACGGGCTCCGCTCAGGGCAGCCCTGCTGTGACCCGCTCACGAGCCTAGGCTCCCCGTTCCTCGGGCCCGTCCCGGCTCAGACGCTCAGGGCTGCCGGGAACCCCCGGGGGGGAGGTGGGTGTCACCGCACGGGGCAGGCGATGACCCTGGTCACAGGGCCACTGGGGGAGGGGCCGGCCTCGGGGACAGTCCCCAGCGAGCACCATGCGCCGCAGTCGCCATCATCCCCACCCAAAACACGCATCCCAGACGCACCACGTGCACAATGACTCTGGCCACTGGGGGCCGCAGCCCACCTCGCACTCTCTACGAAGGCCTTGGAGGCCGTCAGGCGCAGCGGCTTCCGGCCCTTGAGGTTATCCATGATGCTCCTGCCCTGGATGCAGGCTGCGGTGCTCAGCATCTCCGCCACCAGCTCAGCCTCCACCCTGGAGACAGACAAGCACCACGGCTCCCAGGAGGCTCCTAGGGGAGGGAGGTGCTGCCGAGAGGGGACACCCCACCCCACCCCCTGGAGAGAGCCCTGGGGAGTCCAGAGTAACATCATGAAGGTCCCCAAACCAGAACTAACTGGCTGAGTCCAGTCAACCCGCAGAACCATGAGACAGAATCATAAGCTGATGTTTGAATGACTGATACGTAGGGTGTCTTGTGCGGCGGCAACAGCAACAGAACAAGGCGCCCACCCCAAGCGAGCCCGGGCCCTGCCGGAGCAATGGGGCCCCGTTCTCCGTGCCCCAGGGCACGTCTTGTTCAGGGGGCCTAGGCTCTGTGCTGAGAGCTCAGGACACACAATTTAGACTCAGCAATGTCAAGGGTGCCGTGAGCTCTCTTCTCTCAGCCAAGCTGTGGCTTGTGCACATAACAAACGCACGCACATCCCTGCAACTCGGCTCAGGGGGCACCAGGCTTACTCTAGGAGAAAAGCACTGGTTCCTGGGTAGACCTCCCCGCCATGGCCCGGGAGGCCCCAAAGCCAGGTACCTGCCTGCAGGAGCCAGCTGCTCCGCCACCCTGCCCGTCAGGAGTCTAGGGGAGAAAGAGGCTGTCCCTCAGCCTGCAGGGATCTGCAGGGCACAGTCAAGCTCGTGCTCTGGGGGTGAATCGGAGGCTGGCCCCGCCCCCCCCCAGGATGGGCATGTCAACCCAGCGGGAGGTGGAGGAGAGCTTGGCCCCGCCTGGGCCCTGGCGTTGCTGTCCTGGAGAACTGGATCTTTAGGACGTGGTCCTTGGGGAGAGTCTGTCAATGGCAACTGGGTGATCTGCTGATGGCGACCATCTATATGCTTACGGCTTACTTTGTTCTATCAGCCACTGAGAGAGGAATGTCGAAACCTACAGCTAGAATTCTGGCTGTATCTAACTTTTTGCTTCTTGAATTTTGAAGCTCTGCTGTTAAGTGTATATACACGTTTAAGATTTTTATGTGTTCTTGCTGATTGAACCCTTTTATCATTGTGAACTGTCTCTCTATCTCTGATCCCACATCCTGGGAGCGTTACTACAGCCCCACAGTGTTCTTGCAACTGGTGCTGCAGAGGCCATCTTTCCCTCTCCTTTTACTTTTCACCTGTGTCTTTGTATTTGAAGAGTGTCTCTTGAAAATGGCTTCGAGTTGGGTCTTGCTTTTTGGGTCCAGTGGGATAAACTCTGCACTTTAACTGGAGTGTTGGTCCATTTACATTTAATAGGTCTGTTGACGTGGTTGGGTTAAATCTTCTATTTTGCTATTCGCTTTCCTTCTGTCCCATATGTTCGTTCTTTCTTTCCTCCCCTCTTTTGTATTAATTGTATATTTTTAGTATTCAATTTTATCTTCTCCATTGGATGTCTGGGTATAATTCTTTTATTGTTTCTGTAGCACTTGCTCTAGACACTGCAACA
This sequence comes from Platanista minor, assembly GCA_004363435.1. Taxonomy (NCBI): domain Eukaryota; kingdom Metazoa; phylum Chordata; class Mammalia; order Artiodactyla; family Platanistidae; genus Platanista; species Platanista minor. The sequence goes on along the minus strand of RJWK010046381.1, from coordinate 15,173 downwards.
TACATTCCTAACTAATCACAGTCTACGGTGAATTAATATTATATCGCTTCACAGACGGTGTAAGAACTCTCGATATACCCCTATCTCTCCCATTCCCATCCTTTGTGTTATCACTGTCATACATTTTACTTCCACATCTGTTAATAATCCCACAGTACGATGTATTTTTGTTTGAAACAGGCGTATGTCTTTTAAAGAATTTAAGAACCGAAGGGGGAAAAGCCTTCTATGTTCAGCCACACAGTCACCACTTGGGGCGTTCTTCTCTACTTCCTGAACTGAGTTTCCATCTGGTACCATCATCCTTCAGGCTGAAGAACTTCCTGTAGCATTCCTTGTTCTGTGGGTCTTCTGGGAATGGACTCTCTTAGTTTGAATTAAACTAAAATGGCTTGATTTTGCCTTCATTTTTCAAAGGCTATTTTGGGCGTGTATAGCCGTCTAGACCAACGGGTTTTTCTTTCTTTTTTTTACCACTTAAGATGGTTTACATTGTTCCTGTTGAGAACTCGCCTCTCATCCCTGTTTCCCTGTGTGTAATGTAATCCTTTTCCCCTTCCACCTTCCTTCCAGGGTTTTCTTGTCACCTTGGTCTCCAGCGATTTGACTACAATAAAAATAGGTGTGGTTTCCCTCGTGTATATCCTGCTTGGAGTTCACTGAAAATCTTGGATCTCTGGGTTGATATCTTTAATTCAATTTGAAACAATTTCAGCTATTACATTTTCGAATATATGTATTTCCACCTCGCCCTCCGGCCTCTGTCCTTCTGAGACCACACCTGCACTTGTGCTGGCCCATGGGCACTAGCCCACTGGTCCCCAAGGCACTGCTCCTCTGTTTTTCAGGCCTTTCTCCCTGTGCTTCAGTTTCCATAGTGTGCTGACCTGCGTTCAGAGTTACTGATCACTTCTCCAGTGCTCAAATGTCAAGCTCTTCCAGTGATATTTCCATGTCAGAGATTGTACTTGTCATTTCTAGAATTTCCACTTAGTTCTTTAATTAGAGTTTCCATTTCTTTGTTGGAATTCACCACCTGCAATTTGCACATTAAAACCCTTTCTTTCCTTTCTTGTATTTACAATAACGGTTTTAAATCCATCGTCTGCTAATTCCAACGTCTATGTCATGTCTGAGTCAGCTGACTGCTTTTTCTCCTGGTATGGGCCACAGTTTCTTGTTTTTCCACATGCCTGGTGATGTTTGCTGTTATGCTGGGCACTGGGCGGGGGGCAAGGGAGGAGGGCGGTCTTGCTGAGAGTGTGGATTATGTTGCCCTCCTTTAAAGGAAGGTGGGGTTTCATTCTGGCAGGCAGTGAATTCACCTGTGGCTCACCCTTATCCTACTGAGATTTGGACTAGCTGTCTTAGGGCAAGTCTCCTGTGGCCTTTAGAGCCCAGCCCCTAAAGCGTGGTCTTCCTGAATGCCCTGGCGGTTCAGCGAGGGCTCCCTGACTCTCCTGGGTCAGCACAGGGCCTCCGGCATCTCTGTCGCCTGCTTCCTGCCAGGCCTGCGGGATCTGGCCTTCTCTGTCCAGGAACCTCCTCACTCGTCTTGCATCCTGTGGAGTCCAGAGGCCCCAGCAGCCCCAGGGTTTGGTCTCTGTCTCCCGCGAGCATTTCTTCTGTCTGGACTCCAGCTCCCGGTGTTGCAGTTTGGGCAGCGGCCCGCGCCCCCAGGTAGAGCGCGAGGGTGCATGTGGGGCTCACTTCTGATGGCTTCTTCTTGCAAGAAGCGCGGCCTTGGGCCATCTGTTGGCCAATGTCTGGAAGCAGTTGTTTCATGTAGTTTGTCAAGTTTTACAGTTTTTTAAATAGCACAAGAGTATGAGATCCATTGTGTGTCATGGCCAGAACTGGTAGAAAAAGTGACTTTTAAGTTCACATAAAAACCCAGCAGTGATGATGATTATGTTAAATAAAAGTGCTAAACAAAGTAGAAACAAAATCTCTGTTGGTCTGTTTTAGGGATCTACATGAAATTCCTTATTAATATATATTCCTTTACATTAATAGTATAAATATGAAACTGATTCTGGTAATTACACACTCAGAGGTGAGAATACTAATTGATTAGTAACTGCACTATTTTTCACCAAGATCTGAAAACTATTTTCACTATTACTGTGAAATGCTACCATAAAAATTACTCTGTGACCAATTCCACACTGAGTTTCTTTACATAACTTGCAAAATAGAAAAAAATTAGCACAAAAATTTGAAATATGTATAATTTTTTGGAAAAAAGGTGAATCATCTGCAGTACACGCCACGTGGCTGAAGTTGACCGGGGATCCTGCTGACTGGGGACAGGGTCCAAGGCTCTGAGGGGCCAGCAAGACCACTGTGCAGTCAGCATTCCCTAGAGAGCCAAGGGCCGCTCACCTCTGCCTGTCCAGCCTCCTGGCGCCCAGCTCCAGGCCTGGACACAGCTGGCCCTCAGTGTGGGTGAAAAACGGGTCAGGTCCACAGTCAAACCAGGGTAGGGGGTGACCCCACTGAGAGTAGTGACACCGATCACCACTAGAGGACAGCAACAGTCTACAAATGAGTTCTCAAAGGTCTTAAGGTGAAAACCAAACTTTTACATAGTCTTGTATGACCTTCCCTTTCCCTATTACCATACGTAAACACTTATGTTTTTAGCCTGTTTTATTATAAGAATTGCTGTTTTAAAATAAAAGTCAATTTAAGAATCACTGAGGAAAGAACGGCGAAGCTGGGGCACACACGCGTCACCGCAGCAGGCACCCTGCCACCCCGTCCCCTGACAAGCTCTGCTGTGCTCGCGACGAGTAGTGAAATCAGCCTTAACTCCATTACAGGAAGATGATGCAGCAGCCCTCCCTCACACACCGACTATTTATGAATGTAGTCTTTTTCTTTCTTTTAAAATTAACATTTTAATTTTTATCGAAGTGGTACCTACCACACGGTTAGGAAGAATTCCCCTACCCAGCTCCCAGTCCCATTCCCAAGAGGGAATTGCTCCTAGGTCTTCAGCTCTGTCTTCTAGCAGGTATATGCTTTCCTCCAAAAAGCTGGCTTCTATCTTGATTTCCCAATTTATGGGTTTTACACTTTACCTATAGAAGTCCCTTTTCCCAGCGTATGAATATAGCTGGTCCCAGCATTTCTTTTAATTCCCCTATTTATTATCTTTGTACCTCAGAATATCTTGTGGACCCTCAACAAGTGACACCCGACTACTCAGCTTCGCAGACGAGGGTCTCACGCCGCCTGTCCTCCTCCCCCTTCCCGCTGCTATAACGTATGAAATGTTACCTGTGCTTTTACTTTACTTTTGTACTGTCGAAACTGGTAACATTGATATTTTATTAAGTAGCCACAAATAAGCCTTCTTTGTCAAAATGCTAATCCTAACACTGGACTATCTATCAATAAACACCATGATCATGTCTGTGTTTTTCACCGAAGAGGCAAGCTATTACTTTTGTTATCTCCTGGCATTTCCAACTGGCTTTTCTCCCTCCCTCCTTTACCACAATACCTGTAAACTCTCCACAACGCTGGGGCCTCCTTTGGCCCTGCCTGCACCCCCGGGCCCTCCCCTACATCCTTGCTGAGGAGGCTCTCTCAGCAAGCAGCGCAGCTCGGCACCTTTTCTGGATTGCATCTCCATTTCCAGCATCCAACATCTTTCTCTTTGCTGGGTTACTCCCTTGTGTTTCTGGAGTGTATCCTCAATTAGCTTTCTAAAAACAGGTTTGTGACAAATACATTTTCTAGGTCCTCATCTGTTTACAAGTAGCTTTCTTTACCGGTATACTTGAAGGTCTGGGTGAGTTAGAACTGCATGTTGAAAGCTACTTCCACTTAGAACATTCCACTTTCTTTTAGCTTCTAGTGATGGTTTCAGAGAAGACTGTTGCGTTTCTATTTCCTTCTTCTTTTTCTTTTCTTCTAAATGCTGTAGGATAGTCTCCGTATCTGCCGTGACCGGATGATGCCATGACGTATCTGGATGTGAGTATCTATCTCTTCATTCTTCTTGCCGGTCATTTAGTGGGAGGGTCAATCATGAGATGGTGTCCTCTGCTCAGGGAAGCTCCTGCATTTCAGTCTTTTCTTAAGAACGCTTTCTTCCCTCTTTCTGGAATTCCAGTAGTTGGGTTTAGGGCCTCCTATTGTTGCTTCTGGCTTTTCTGTCACATTTCCTGTCTGTCCGTCTTCATATATTTTCTGCACGATTTCCTCACACCTTATCTTCTAGCCCTTCACTGATTTTACTTTCAACTTCAGAAATTACCTTTTTAATTTTGAAGAGATCTTTAGTCCTTTTCCTTTTGATCCTCATTCCTTTTCCACAACACTACATTTTAACTTTTAAAATGCTGGATCTTCTCAAATACCTTGGCGGTTATTATTATCATTTTTTAAATATTTCTTCTGATCATCATGTAATCTGTTCTGTGGAATGAATTACAGAAACCTCAGCTACAGCTAGAGTCAGGCCAGGCCTGTCAGGGAGGTCCCACGTCCGCCACGCACCGCAATTACCCCAAACAGGAAGGGGCCTTGCCTACATCTCAGACAGGAAGGTGCCTCTACTTACTGTTCAGCAGGAGGAAGAAACCTTCACTCCACCCCCGACAGCCCAGCCGATCAGAGACCGGCACAGACAGCCAACAGGAAGCCTCAGTACTTTGGACCCCCAACTCCCCCAGTGGACTCTGGGTATCACAGCCCCTCCTGACTCCCCCTTTTTCCTAGAAAAGCAAGATCCCCCTCCTTGTTTTCCAGATTTCCTGTGGTCCACCACAGTTTGCATTTCCCTAATTGCAATTCCTCTGCTATTCCTGAATGAACCTGCCTTCCCCAGTGAGATAACTGGACATTATATTACAAAAGCTGACAGTTTCATGCAGGGTAATTTTCCCTGTTTCTTCTCGTTGGTCTTCTCTTCAGAACTGAGGGCCTTCTCAAAAGTCTAAGGGGGCTTCCCTGGTGGCGCAGTGGTTGAGAGTCTGCCTGCCGATGCAGGGGACTCGGGTTCGTGCCCCGGTCCGGGAAGATCCCACATGACACGGAGCGGCTGGGCCCGTGAGCCGTGGCCACTGAGCCTGCGCGTCCGGAGCCTGCGCTCCGCAACAGGAGAGGCCACAGCAGTGAGAGGCCCGCGTACCGCAAAAAAAAAAAGAAGTCTGAGGAACCTCGGTTCACACTGGAGAGTGTGTATAAGATGCTGGTGGGGAGCTCGGAATGGCTTATCTACTGATGGGCACAGTTTTACAGTTGTTGGTGGAGACCAGTGTCTGGTAGGACCCCTGTGCTAAGGACCAGCGGCTTCCGGGAGGAACCCCGAGTCCCTGCCTGGTATCAGATGCCCTGCCGGGGGGCCGGGTGTTCCGTGCGCTACTGCTGCGTCTTCTCTGTCTCCACAGGCTGGGCACCTGAGCCAGCGGCCCCCTGGCTGTCACGGAGCCCTTGGCCCCCCCCCCGCTGCACAGTGAGGCCAGGGCAGGACGTTCGAAAGGCTTTCAGAAGCAAAGTCCTTCTCAGGAAGGATTGTTGAGCACAAGCCACCTCTGTTTTGGAGGGAGGGGCGTCACGAGGGAAAGCCCCTGGGGGGGAGGGGCACAGCGGGACATGCTGGGCTGGTGGCCGGGGCTCCGTCCAGCCTCTCCTTCAGCTGCCTTGGTTTGCACAGGGAGACTTCCGGACACGCAACCAGCTGCCTGGGCTCCAGTCCCAGCTCCGCCTCCCCCTGCTGGGTGGCCTCGGCCTGCCTTGGTTTCCTTGCTCCCAGTGCGGGCACCGCAGCCCTGCCCAGGAGCGCTGCAGGGACAGATGAGGTGCGGGTGGTGCCTCCACGGGAGCTCTGAGCAGCCTGGGGCCTTGGCTGCGTGCGAGGCGGGTGACCACAGCTCAGGTCGCGGTCACTTGGCAGCCCCCAAACACCCACGGGGGTGTCCCACGCAGGCCCCAGAGCAGCCGCTGGGATGTGGCAGCCACGCTCCCGCACCTGGCCCTGGGATCCTGACCGAGAGAGGCTTAGGCCTCCACTCCCATCACCTAGAAGCAGGAGGCCAGGCCTCCTTGGATCTGGCCTCGAGCAGTCAGCTTGGCTGTGCGGCCACGATGGGTGTCTTCCTGGCCTGGGGGCCGGGATACCGTCTTTCAGGAAATAGACTCAGAAGTAAGGCACTGAGAAGAGCCTCAAGGGAAACAGTCTTTACAGCAGAAATACAACAGAAACAAACTTAAAACAGCCTCATGTTCAGGAAGAGGGAAGGATCAGGAGCCCTGATTACTGATGAGCTGAATGGGGCCCAGGGCACAGGACCAAGCGGCCTGGAGCGTCTGCAGCCGTCCCGGGGGCCCTGCAGAGCCAGCTGCCAACAGCGCTCAGGCGGAGAGGAGCCAGTGGCAGGGGATATTTTCCTTCCACTGAAATCACGCTTCAGTTACTTCCGAATTTACGTGGCCTCCCAAGTCGCCTGCTCAAAACTACTCTCAACAAAGCTGGCTGCCAGTGGGAGTGGCCGCCGGTTGAGCCTTGAGGCCCTCTCCGCCTCTGTGCCCCCGACACACCCGCAGCTGGTGGGGCCTCGGGATCCTGCTGAGTGCGGCCCTCCAGGGGCCACAGATGAGGCGTCACCCCGGCCGTCGCGGGGCTGGCGGGGCAGCTACGGGGCCGAGCGGGTGAGGCTGCGGGCCCCACCTGGTGGGCTCAGAGGAGGCACCGCGCCCCAGGGACACGGGTCGGGCGCTGGGGCAACTCACGGACTGAAGGCCTGCAGGTGCTTGATGCCTATCTGGATGGCCTTCTGCGAGCAGGCCATGGTGGCCTCGTGGTCCCGGGCCACATAGGTGAAGTGGGTCAGCCGCGTCAGGGTCTGCAGCTCCACAAGGGCGTCTGACCAGCTGCACTCCGAGGCCATCTTCACCAGCTGCCGGTGGTGGGGGAGAGGGGCGTCTGTGAGTGGGGGCCGTCTCTGCTGCCAGCTCACGGCTGACATCACAGTGGTCACCCGGCCTAGGCTGAGTCACCTACGAGGTTGAGGCTCCAGCTGCCAACTGCGGCCAAACCTGGGTAAGGCTGGCGGGCTGGGGACAAATGTCCCAGTGTCTACACTGCGTTCCTGCCACACGGGCAGCCCTGCCCCTCTGATGAGCCAGGAGACCAGACTCAGGGGCCCTGAGGGGACCCCTCGGCTCTGTTGGGAGCGCTGTGGCTGAGCACGCGGCAGGGCCGCTGGCCACCTGGGGCTCCTTGTCTCGACAGCAGGATTCTAATAAGCACCTCGAGTTGGGGAGCCTTGTCGGGGCACAGCCCCTGGAATGCCTACCAGGCGCCTAGTGACACCTACGTGGGCCAAGGGGGAGGAAGGTGACTTCTGGGGGGAGGTGACACCTGTGGGGTGAGGGAGCGACAGCTACCTGAGCCAAGGGGGGCACGGCGAAGTCCATGAGGCCCAGCCCATTGCAGGAGCACATCTCCAGAGCAACGAGGACTCTGGTCACCGAGTTGATGTCTTCATTGCTGCTCTGGTGGGAAGGAAATGCAGCGGGCCCGTCAGCCCTGCGGGCTGGAGGACCTGGACTACTCGGGAAGTGACCCTGTGAAACATCAGCTCTGTGGCAACGATCGGAGCTATTTGTGTAAATCTTTGTCTCCGAGTTACCTCTTCACGTAATAAAGAGGAGTAGGCGCTGCAGTCCCTAAGGTGGCCCGGCGGCTGGCTGACCTGGCCAGAGGTGGAGGGCAGGTGGCCAGGCACAGTGGGTGGCCCTCTGCCTGGAGGCCCCTCCCTTGGTCCTGCTCCAACCCGGTGCTCACTCCTGGCAGGCTCAGACGCCCCTCCCGGATGGTCCCCGCCTTGCCAGCCTCACTTCCCACCTGAGCCACGTGTCCTGGCTCCAGCTGGGGCCCCAGGGAACCTCCCACTGGTCTCCATCCACGGCCCACATCTGCAGGAGCAGAAGCCATGGGGCTGGCCGTGCCCGCTCCCCTCTGGGTCCCTGGTGGCTGCCCTGCAACCTCACCCTGACGGCCTTGCGTTCACAGCTCAGGTGGCCCGTGGGGCCCTGCCAGGGAGGTGCCCCCCTCTGGCCTAGACGCACCTCCAGATAAAGCCACAGCGAGGTGTCACCGAGGGTGGACAGCACCCCCAGAGGCCCAGCGGCTCTTGGTGGACAGTTAGAACCGTGGCCAGTTGGATGGAGGAACGAGGGGATGTTCCAGCGGCCAGGTAGGCAGAGGAGGCCTCGTGCCCCATCTCGCAGGGGTCGGCCTCGGCAAGGACAGACCCCCCTGAGGGGAAGCACTCCTTCCGCAGCCCCACCTCCCTGTCCCCCAGGCTGCTCGCCCTCGGTGGGGAAGACTTCAGCGGGGCGGCCCCCCGCCGGCACCTGCTCGCCCGTGCCCAGGCGCGGCCCGATCTGCTGCTGCAGCAGCTGCTTGGCCTTCACCCACGTGGCGATGAGCTGCTGCCGGGCGCTGATGGGCACCGCCTCCTCAGGCACCGTCCCGTTGGCCAGGTTCAGGGCGAACTCACAGACCTGAAACGGAGGTGTCCTTGTTCATGACACCTGGATCCAAACAGGGAAACCGAGCCAAGACCCAAGGCTGCAAAAACAAGCAGACCTGGCTCTTGGTCCAGAAGGGAAGGTGGCCCAAACATGCACTAGTCCTGGGGCTGAGGCACAGCCTCAGGAGGAAGGAGGCACTGCTCTCGGTCGCACTTGGGGCGGCCGCAGGCTCTGCACGTCCCTCAAACTCACTACAGAACTCACTTTCTCTCACGTTCACTAGGAATGGGTGATGGGTCATCAGATGCTTGTCAACACCCATCAACATCCCTCCTCCTTGACTGGGATGACCACCACACAGTCCATGTAACCGGGAGATGCAATCAGGGGACAAACAACCCCACTCGGTCACCATGGAACCATCCGTATCCCTGGTCTGTGCATCTTTTATTTGGTGTTGTGGCTTTCCTGTTCTGAAATGGCATTGGTCCTATTTTTCTGGCCTTATGTCCACATTCTTCTGAGCTCTGGGACTTGCAGGGATGTCCCCACCACTGACACCCAGATGTCCTCATCTTGTTTCCTTGCTTTTAGAGAAAGCGTGTCCCCTACCCCGCGCCCCATTTCTGGGCAGTTGAGAATGCCTGCAGCTTCCCTTCCTCAACTGCTCTCCCACTGACGCCTGCACTGACCGGGGTCGGCCACCCCCTGGCTCCGATTCCACCGGCGGGCACGGCACCTCCACTGCAGTCCTGACTTCAGAGGCAGCCTCGGGGTCCAGCGGTGTATGAAGTGGGTTTGAGCGTGCCTGTCTTCTAGACTTCTCTGGCGTCGGGGCTGGGATCCAGGTGATGATCAGGCCTCGCGCCAGGGTGCTGCAGAGCACTGCCAGCAGCACCAAGTCTCTGGAAGAGAAGCATGTCCGGGCCAGGCCATGCCAGGGAGGAAGCCGTGGTGACGGGACTGCCTGCTGTGGAGGCTCGTCCTCCACCAGGAGGCCTTCAAGCCTGGGAAACACCTGTGCCATGTGGGCTGGACTCCTCAGGGAGTCCTACGGGGCCTGGACAGAAAGGCCCACCTGGCCACTGTGCCCGCTGCCAGGCCGTCCAGCAGGCCCTCCACTGGGTGACTGATGGAGTGGGCTTGGACCAGAACCTCCCTGCTTCTTCCTGAAACGTCTCAGCACCAACACATTTAAAACCGTCAAACGCGGTCCGACCTGTGTCTACAACAGAGACACGGACACCCGCCTAGAAAGAGAGATGATCCCGCAACCCCTACGGTCCTGGGGACCCTGCCAGGGCCTCACGCCCAGAGGAGAGGTGAGGGCACTGGCAGGCCCGTCCTCCACGGCTGCTCCGTCCTGTTCTCAGTGTAAAAATCCCCATGTGCACGTGTAGCTGCGTCCTGACTCACTCAAGCCTTTCTGCTTCGGTATCTGGCGAAAATTTTTCAATTTGAGTGTTTACACTAAAAGCCCAACCAACAAAAAACACAAGGAGGGCTTCAAAAAGTCACCCTCATCAGGTAAAGGTCTGACCTGACTTGATGCTTTCACATTTCTAACTTCAGGTAGTGAAAACATCGGTCTCTCATGAGTTCACACCACCTGGATATGAAAACTCTCGGACACTGATTTTCAACCCACCCCAGATCAGACCAAGGTCGGTTTCCACCCCTGCTCCGACGAGACTCGGGCCTCAGCCAACCTCCCTCAGAGTTGCACTGTTTGAAACAAGAGTGTGACAGGCTGGGAATCCGTGTGGCAGTGATGCTGCTGGGAGTCCATGTGCGGGCCCGAGGGCGCCTGAGCACCTCATCGATCCCCACACGTTGCCCTGCGGCTTAGGGAGGGTGAGTATCTTGCTCGGGGTGCGTGGTCAGTACACAGAGGCCCTGTCAATGCTAGGCACTAGGTGAGGGTGGCCCCGCACGTCCCAGCCCACAGCTCCTGGCCCGATCCCAGGGTCTCTGGCAGGGGCAGGATGGGGCCCTCCTAGGAAGCCAGGATGCACACAGCGACCGCCAGCCTCACCCACCCGCTGTGGCCCACGGCCTTGACGATGCCCAGGAGGTGGTACAAGGTGTCCACGAGCTCCCTCTGCCGCCCGGCCGTGATGAGGTGCTGGTTGTGATTCAGGACGTGGACCACGGCGTTCTGCACGATCCACGCCTCCTGTATCTTCTGCCCGATGTCGGCCGAGCGCAGCCAGCTGTTCATGGCGTACTGCGACAGGCCCTCTATCCAGGTTCTACAGAAGGCGTGCGTCAGGCTCTCCCCGGGATCAAGACCCTTCCCAAACCGGCACTAAGACACCAGTGTGAAGCCGTCCCTAGAGCCCAGAGGTCAGAAAGTCGCCCTGCTGGGGGCTGCCCGCCGCCCCATTGAAGGACCCAGCCTGCCCAGCTCCTCCCGCCTCCAGCCCATCCACCTGGCTCTCCCATCTCCCTGCTGGACGCCCCTCCCTGGCCGAGGACGGACCCCTGGCCGAGGATCGCAGGCTGCCAGCCCACCTCTGCCACCCGCCTGTGCCCAGTCTCTCTGGCCCATCGCACACAGGCTGCCCTCCTCCGTCCACATGGACTCGTGGGACCTGCTGGCCTCAGACCAGCGCCTGGCAAGCCCTTTCTCTAAAGGGCCAGACAGTTAGTACCCTGGGCTTCAACAGCTACGTGGAGTCTCTGTTGTGTGTTTCTCGCTATTTAATTTCACAAACTTAAAAACCATCAAAACCACTGTTAGCTCGTGGGCTGTACAAAAGCGGTGGTCAGGTGTGGCCTGGGCCCTCCTCCAGGCATGGGGAGTCCGGCCCCAGACGGGAGCGGCAGTGGCCCCTGGGGAAGGCCCGGGGCTGTGCTCTCACAGGCGACTTCAAACACCAAGACAAACCCCATCTGCACAAAATCAGGGCCCTCCTTCCTGTGCCTCTCATGGGCAGGGGGAGTCCGGCGGCGTCCCCGACTCCCTCCACAGCAGGCGGGTGTGAGGGCCCGTCCACTGGGTGCAACAAGCAGGAAAGTGGTCCCTCTCCACACTCAGCAGGGAGCAGCCGACAGCCTTGGCTCCTGCGACACCGCAACGCGGACATTCACTCACCACCGTGTTCACCTCCCAAATATTTAATTTTAGATGAAACAACGGCTAAAAACTGTGGTTGTTTCCACAGCACCTCGATTTCATGATTGAACCGCACTTGGCATCTCACGTGGGCAAGTCTCTGGGGGGTTCCGTGTGGACCCTCTTTCCGTTCACATACTTCCCGGGACAGTTTCCCATGGCCAGCCCCAACCACCGCTGCCCTCTGCGGACACCAACTCCCTCACATCTCGTTTCCACCAGTAACGAGGAAGACTAACCACAGTGAACAACGACGTGAGCTTGTGAGCCGCGCCAGACAGCCGGCCACTTCCCTCGCGTGTCTGGGCACGGACCCCGTCCCAGCCTGTGCCCCCGGGCCACACACGAGTGGTGCCAGGTGCCTAGGACGCGTCCCCGTGGCTCCCCTACCGGTACGTGATCCACTCGGCGTTGTCCTCTGGGGACTCGGGTATGTAGCCCGCCGGGTGCTGACTCAGGTCCTCGGGGGGCGTGGGACGGTCATTTAGCTGCACGCCCTCCGATCGCAGCAGGTGGACGGTGGCCTGCAGAGGAAGTGAGTGGAGTGGAGGAGAGGTCCCGGGAGCACAGACCCAGCGCGATGCCCCCAGGGCCTTCCGGGCCCCTGGGTCCTCCCTGCCTGCAGCGACACTTCCCCCATCCCACGCCGTTGCTTCACCCATACATGCTGTATCTCAGAGAGACGGGCTCCTTTCGAGAGCACAGCCTGAGCCCCCAGGGACACAAACGTCCCCTCGTCACACCACAGGCGCCCATGGCATCCCAGTCCCCGTCCCTCCACAGCTGTGCACTGAAGCCCTGCAGGCTGACAGGACCAAGGACGGGGGGCAGGTGGCCTTGCCTGCCTCCCGGGGGTGATGCCGGCTACATCCCTGGCTCTGCGATCACCTGCCCCCAGCTCTCAGCACGGCCTGGCCCTCAGGAGGCGCTCAGCAAACCCTCACTGAACGAGCCGGGGAGTTCTGGCCGGGTTACCCTATCGACCCCCAAAATAAACCACCTCAAGTGGCCCCAAGAATCCCGAAGTTACAAAGTATCACCAAAATCACCACCACGTGCAGGTGCGGGTGCAGGTGCAGGGATCCCAGTGCCAGCTTAGACCCAGCTCAGCCACCTGGCTGACGCTGGGGTCTCTGCATGCTCACTGCAGGGGGCGGTAGCGACCCCAGGTCAGGGCTGAGGGGGATGGTGGCCAGCAGCCTTCAGCGGCCTCTGAGGGGATGAGATCAGAACACACTCTCCTCCCTTACAATGGGTTCAAAGTGCTTTCGAAGCTATTCCCATGCACAGGGCACTCCCAAATCCAGTAACCATCAGCCTGCAGTACCTGTGTCACCGTGGATTCACAATTCAAACTTTACTTCTAAGGAAAATTAACATCGACCCCCTCACGATACGTTCTGATTTCTATTTTTCTCCCAGGAAATCTCCCAAGAACCCAGGAAAACTTCCCTAAAGGACAGGCTCCTTCGGGAGCAGGGCTGGGGTATGAGGGTCACGTCCATGCAGACGCAGGTGACGCGGGGGCCGAGGGGCCGTGGGCAGGGACGCACCTCGGCGTTGATGAGCCCCACTTCCGCGAAGCTGCGCAGCAGGCTGGGGGCCGCCTGCCTCCGCGGCGTGGCGTCCGGCCGGCCCGGGGAGTCCTGCCCCGCGCCATCCCCAGACTTCTCCTTCCCTGGAAACAGCAGAGCAGCAGGACGCTCACGACCCGAACAGCCTCTCAGGCAACGCGGTGCAGCCCCGGGTGCGGCGGCAGGGTCCCTGTGCGGTGGCACTGTGCCCAGGAGGGGCTAGCAGAAACCTCCCAAGCGCAGGGGCCCCACGGGGTGGCGAGGTGTCCCCAAAGCCAGCTTGGCCGTGGCCAGTCTCCCGCCGATTCCCTGACAGCTGGGCTCTTGGTCCTGTTCGCGCTCTCCTGCCCCTCGAGCATCCCCGGCCCCACCCCCAACACCCCCGCCCCGGGCCTCGTGGGACTGCCCGCAGGTCCCCCAATCCTCACCGTCCGCAAGACCAACCTCTTCCAGGGACCTGCAGGCCGGACTCGTGCGGACCCAGCGCTGACGGGGCGGGAGGCGGGAGCCGGCCCAGGCCCACCCTCTGCCTGCAGGCCCCCCGCCTGCAGCCCTGGGTCCCCTCGCTGAGCCCCCACGGGCCCTGCAGCGACCCCCGGTCGCCTGGGGAGAGCCTGCCGGTGCGGGCGCCCAGGCGTGGCCCCGGGGCCTACCTCGCTTGAGCCTCGCCTGCCACTCCACCTTGCCGACGTCATACGCGAGGCAGAAGCGGCTGGCCGTCCGGCACACGTCCCACACGCCCTGCTTCCAGGCCACCTTGGCCAGCTCGGCCCAGATCTGTACCCTGCACAGGTGCGCGATGAGCTCTCTGCTCGGGAGAACTGGCGCAGGGCTCCTGACACGAGCCCAACGGACGCCCCAGCCCGGACGCGAGGCAGTGGGAAGACCCGCGGCGGTGCTGCCTGGGGCCAGGCGAGGGGGCGGGCAGCGCGGTCCGGTGCCCCCGCCGCGACCACCCAGAAGCCCCCGCACGCCCCCCGGCCTCTGCCCGCTCACCTCTCCTCGTCGTTCCGGCCCCGCAGGCGCCGCACGTGCCCCGCGACCTCGTCCACGCTGAGGGAGTGGTGCCGCGCCTTTGCGTACAGGTAGGTGAAGCGGCCCTGCTTTTTCCCGGTGGAAGCTGAGGGTGGACAGCGGGACGGGGCATTGACGCGGCGGGTCTCGGGTCAGGGCACGTTCCCGCAACCCCAGCGCGCAGGACTCCGGATGGGTGCGGTGGCGCCTCCAGGGCGTCTTTTGACCTTTTCATGAAGATTAGGTCCCGCTAGCTGTGCCTTTGTGATGGAGGGACGCAGGGCACCAGGGGCAGCTGGTGCGCAGAAGCACCCCCCTCTGCACCCGCCAGGCCGGCCCCAAGAGCCTCCACCTGCGCCCAGCACAGTGGCGGCCTCCGTGTCCAAGGTCCCTCACCTTCAGGAGCCGACTGGCGGAGACCCCACGGAAGGCCCCTGCCTGGCCGAGACCCCACGGAAGGCCCCTGCCTGGCCGGGTGCTCCTGCCCGGCCCCTCGCCGAGTGAAACGCACCAAGAGAGCCCGAGCATGTCCGGGGCGACTGCCCACTGGGCCCGTGCCCCTCACACCCAGCAGAACAAGAAGGAAGCACGGGGTGGACTGCCACGCCCCGGGCAGGGTGACAACAGGACCTGGTGACGTGCGGCGGCCACAGAGACAGCACAAGGTCCGTGGCCCACCGAGGCCAAGGGTCACATCCTAGAGCCGTTCCCCAGTCCCCATCCCAGATCCACACACTGGCCACCGCGGGCTCCCTCCTGTCTGCGGACGGCTGGGGCTGCCTGGCTGAAGGCTGCCGGGGGATCCTACATTAAGGGAGCCCTGGGCGACCTCAGGTGGGACTCTGAGAGGACGGGCGCGGGGGTGCTCCAGAGCCGGTGCTAATCTGCCATCTGCAAGGGTTCGATATACTTGTGGGTAATGCAGAGAAGCCCAGGACCCCCATCCTCAGGGGGGACAGTGGCATGGGGGG
>RJWK010046380.1:0-17659 GCA_004363435.1 Platanista minor | reverse complement strand
ATATGTATATATATACACATACACACACACACACACATATACATAAAAAAGAGTGAAAAACGTGAAATCCTGCCATTTCGGACAAAATGAATGAACCTTGAAAGTACTATAGTAAATAAAATAAGTTAGACAGCAAAAGACAAATATGTAATTTCACTGATATGTGGAACCTAAAAAAACAAACACGACAAACAGATTTTTTAATAAATAAATAAATAAATAAATATTGAGAACAGATTAGTGGTTATCAGAGGGGAAGGGGTTTGGAAGGTGGGCAAAATAGTCAAAGGGGGTCAACTATATGTCTTCTTCTCTCTAAGGAAACATTATTCCCAGGATGGCCAGAGTGGTGGTGGTGATCACTTTATAGTGTATATAGATGTCAAATTATAATGCTGTACACCTGAAATTTATATAATTTTTTAAAATTCCCACACTCTTAAATACATCATTTATTAAGAGGGAAAAAGAAACAAGCACAAAGGGATACAAACCTCTTAAATTTATTTACGTAAAGTTCAAAAAGCTGTCAAAATCATTCTATACCGTTGGAGGTCAAAATAGTAATTACCCTTCAGGTTGAAAAGTGACTAGAAGGAAACATGATGCGGCTTTGAGTCAGTCATATTCTGTTTTTTGATCTGGGGCTGGTTACATATGTGTGTTTCACTTATAAAAATTCTTGAAGCACACAGTTTTGTGTTCTCTCCTGTATATGTATTTCAATAAAATGTTTACTTAGAAACACACACAAATTTGTAATTACTAATTTTGGTGCTATGTGTCAGTCATTCTATTTAGCTCTTTATGTATATTATCTTTATTATCATTACAAAGTCATCTGAATAGGTCCTATTATTAACAGGGTTAATAAACAGCACCCAGGTTTCTCCCAAGCAGATTACACTTATTTCCTTCCTAGAATTTAACACAATAGGTAACAATTTTGTGTGCTTGCTTGTTTATTGTCCGTCCCTCTATCTGAAGGTACAAGCATGGGACTTGACTTTTTTATTCACTAATGTAGCTACTAAAGGAATCCAGTGCCTGGAATACAACAGATCTTCAATAAATATTAACAACTGCTAAACAAATGAGCATATAAACTTTGTAAAGGCAAAGAATACAGTACAAGAGAGAGAAAGCAGTTGGGACTTACTTGTTTGGGTACTCAGAGACGTTCTCTCTAAGGAAACATTATTCTCAGGATGGCCAACAGACTGGAGGAAAAGGGAGACCCACGAGCAGGAGCAGGAGCAAGTGTGAGGACGCAGAGCTGGGACAGGCTTGCTCACTGGAAGAACAACAGAGGCCAGTGGGCCTGGAGTGTGGGAGCAGGGAGCTGCAGAACCCACACTCCCTAGGATGATCCACATGTTCCCGCCTCCATGACTTTCCTCCTGCCAGTCTCTAAAATTTTATCCAACATTCAAGACTCATCTCAAATCCCAACTTCTTTAGGAAATCTCTCCTGACAACTCCATCCAGGAACTAGGTGCAGTAGTGTTGGGGAAGGTCATCGAAAAGACATGACTGTTGAGCTGAAACCTTCTTACCCCCTCCCCTGTCCTTGGAATGTACACTCTACCTACCATTCCCACAGTGGGAGCTGCTGCAAGGACACAGAGAAAGCAAGGTATACCTGAGACCATCTGGACAGTGTATGTGACTGAACCCAGTTTAGGCCTCTATATAAACTTTTCAGATTCTGGCAGGTAGGTGCAGAAATCTATGTGGCTGAGCAAGACAAGCCTTGTAAGTAAGTTCCCTTGCTTACTGAACCTGCCACCCTCCAATCTGGAGTGATTTGCCTCTTTCTTGGGTCTCTCCCAGCCTTCTGTGTACGGGGGTCAGTTTCAGATTACACCCAGGAAGCTCCTGAGGAGATTGCAAACCTACAATTGGCAAGCCAGGCAGGAGACCAAAGAAATGGGCTTTGGGAAAAAGGCATCCATGGGGGAAATCCTGAGTGGCCATGGACCTCTGTGTGGGGAGGGATGGCCCATATAAGCCTCTTAAATTCCCTAGCCTTGGGAAAGAGGCATCCACAGGGGAAATCCTGAGTTAGCCATCAATCTTCAGGTGGGTGGACATATATACACTACCAAATGTAAAACAGATAGCTAAGTGGGAAGCAGCCACATAGCACAGAGAGATCAGCTCAGTGCTTTGTGACCACCTAGAGGGGTGGGATAGCGAGGGTGGGAGGGAGACGCACGAGGGAGGGGATATGGGGATATATGTATACATATAGCTGATTCACTTTGTTATACAGCAGAAACTAACACACCATTACAAAGCAATTATACTCCAATAAAGACGTTAAAAAAAAATCTTCATGTGGGGAAGGGTGGCCCATATGTTACATGCTTGTGGACTGCTCCATGAGTATGGGGATGTCCAAAAAATGCCAGCTGTCATTTTTTGCTTGAGAAACTGCACATAGCACACTGCAGCAAAGGGAAATGAAGGGCTCTTGCAACGGGCTGTACTCTACTGTGGGCAGTTCAGCTGGACATCAGCGCCCAACTGGAGGCTGGAGCTTGAGTTAGAGAGTTAGAAGAAAAGCTGAGGTTAGAGAAAGACATGCAGTTGTCCACTACTCTGCTAGCTCCGGGGCTGCCAGACAAGGTGGGAGACCAGGATAATAAGTTGGAGACCTTAGTGTTCCATTTTGCAAAGCTAGAAGGGTGCAAATTGCTGTGGATTAAGCTCCAAGTGCTTGTGACAAAGCCTGACTGAGACACTAAGGGGTGGAATCCCTGGGAATGTGATGAGAGTAAAGAGGATAATGTTATGGTGATTGATGAGGAAGCAGGTGAAACACCCTGTGCCATCCTATTACAAAGGAAAATTTTAAATAGTAATTACCTCAAAACCCCTAGGAGAAAACTTACATTCTTTCTCTGTCTTCTGAAGTTGTAAATCTTATCATGTCTTTGAAATATAAACACCCTGGAGATAACCAAAACATTGCCCATGGAGACTGTAAAAAAAAAATTAAAAAAAAAAAAAAAAGGCAGGGAAAGAGGCTTTTTAAAAATACAGACTGCTGTAGAAGTTCCTTTGCCCAAAAATCTAGTCCACAGCCTCCATAAGATCACAAATATCAGTAAAAAGCTTTAGCCATGTGAGTGGGTACCTGATTCATGGCTTAAGTTTTGGAATGAAAGCCATGGAGTTTCTGTTTGTGTCTGTCTGTATGTTTATGTAATATGTCTATAGATGTGTATTGTGAATGTGTGATGTTTTTCTACCTGCAGAGGGTATTACCAAAATTTATTTGTAAAAGAGATAAGGTATTTTACAAATCTATTAGACATAATAAGGTGAAAGAAAATGTATAAGAAAAGTAGGTAAAAAAAATAGAACGTGTTTTTTTTTAGATAAAGGACATTGTTTATTTGTTTTGGTAAAGAAAAAAAGAAAGCAATTTTGTCCTAAAGTAAAACGATTGTTCCAAGATTGGAAAAAAAAAAAAAAAAAAAGGACAAAAGCTGAATGGATAAAGAAAGTTGCAGTTTCTCAGAAAAATATATTGAGAAAGAAATGTTACGTGTAGTCAAGCTAAAGTTGAAATAGATTTAAGTTAAAAAGAAAAAAAAGAGAGTTTTAATATCAAAAGTACACTGCAAAACTAGAATTTGGTTTTCTCTCTGTTAAAAGGACAAAGTTTTCTTAGATTATTGGTTTGCTCTAGTAAGAAATTATAAATAAAGGTTTTTCTTTGCCTCTAATGTAATCTGTCTAGAAAACAAAGATTTTGTGTTTTGTCTTTATCAGGTCCTTGATTACTTAAGAAAACTGAGCCTTCTCTATTAAAGAAACTAAGTGTTTTACAGCCATATAACTTTTTGTATATGTTAAATTTCATGGGAATCATTGTCAAATTTAAGAAGTGGTACACTTTCTTTAGGGTATACTTGTATGAAATTCCTAAAAACCTGATATGTCTTGGTATAGTGTTATCAGTCATAATTTTCAAATGTGTGTCATGAAAATAACCAGATTCTCTTGACAATTGCATTATAATGAACTCTAATCAGATCTTTAGCCATGGCTATTTTTTGTCTTTTGTCATTTGCAGGCAGTTTTACTCTGATGCTTTGACAAACTGTTACTGAAAAAGTGCTTTATATTCAAGGAGATTCGTGGAAAAGATTTTGACAAGTACAGGTTTCTGATAACTAAGATCAATTTTCCTTCATATGGGAGGCGCAATAATGGACCTTTCAAGTGCTTCCCCAAGTCTACCTGCACAGCCCCACAATATGTCATGGGATGGTAGCCAAGACCTGTCCCTGTTCCCCTTCCCCACATTAGTAAAATGGTCCATTACATTGATGATTGCTTCTGCTGCAGGTCACTCTGCAGGCTTTGTTAGAACATCTGCAAGGGAGAAGATGAGCAGTGAACTTACAGAAAAGTCAAGGCCCAGGCACCACCACAAAGCTTTTGGGGGAGTCGTTCGGTCGGGTAAGACATGTGTTGTCCCAGAAGCTGTGTTTAAGATGCAAGCCTATCCAACCCCTAAGAATGTGAAAGAGACGCCAGCCTTTGTAGGGATTTTAGGGTTTTAGAGGACTTTTATTCCCTACCCAGCACATTGTCTCCATCTGGTAAAGAAAGGGAACATTTGGGACTGGGGATCAGAGCAGCAAGCCTCCTTTGAGAAGGCAAAAATACTAGTGAAGCAGATGAAAGCTCTGCACATCTACCAAGCAGAACTAGCATTTGGGTTAGAGGTGTCTGTGACTCCAGAAGGTATGGGTCAGGCACTGTGGCAGAGAAAACAGAGGGGAGAGTGCCCCTCTGATTTTGGTCCCAGCTCTGGACAACGGGAAACAAGGGCATATGATTCATGAGTGGGTCCTTGTTGGTCAGGATGTGTGGAGGGACATTTGGGTTTGCCTCCAAGAGCCTGAGGCAATCTTCATTCTTTTCCACATCCCAACTAGTAAGGCACTGACACCCTCTGGCAATCAGGAAGCTGATGCTCCAGCTCAGATACAAGCCCTAGCAACTGACCCTTTAGTAGATACAGCAGATTTGGGTGTATAAAAGGAGCAGCCACCACAATGCTTGGGTAGGATGGCATACTGCCAAGGATGTCAAATTGCCCTTGAAATACAGTGACTTGGTTAATGGCAGTAACAACGTGTCCTGTGTGTTCTAAGCAATGCGCAAGGCAACATTATGGATGATTGGACCCATCCACTGTAGTTCCCAACTGGGGAGGGATTGGCAAATTGATTATATTGGCCCCTTCCCTGCAAGTGAGGGTGTTAACATGTCTTGGTTTGTGTGGACACTGGGCCTGGTTTAACCTAAGCCACACAAACCAGGTTACCACTGTTAGGGGATTAGAGAAGCTGAGTACCATGTATGGATACTCTTTTTGAATATCAGTGACAGTGATCAGTGATCACATTACAAAGGTCATGATGTGCAAGACTGGGCAAAAGAACATGACATTAAATAGAGGTTCCATCTCCCCTACAATCTGCAAGCAACAGGGCTGGTAGGAAGGAAAAATGGAATATTAAGACAGCAGATTAAATTACTATCAAGTAAAATCACCTTGGCAGGGTGAACTAAAGTACTGTCTTAGGCTTTAATACATTTGAATGATCAACCGGTATGGCCTGTTGTCCCATATGCCAGACTAGGGACCTCTGCCGAGGCACCCAATACTGTAGAGGTATGGAAATGGCAGGAAAAAGCCATTGCCCCAACTCTTACCATGGATCAACCTGCTATGCTGTTGAGAACACCGGGCCCCATCATACCTGGGAATTGTCTCCTGGAATTCACAATAGGACGTCTCACCCAGATCAGAGACTTTGCACCCCTGGGTGAAAGGAAACTATGCAATCTCCTCAGGGATCCCATTGTCCTGCTGCAAGCTGGACCTGTTGAAACACATTATACTTGGAATTTAACACACACCACTGAAAGAGGGAAGAAGGTGGGGGTCCTGTTCTGGTATATCTCGCCCCCAGTCCTTCTCCTCGTGCCTGAGATTGCTGCCTCCCCAGCCAGCATGTATGGTGTGCACAACCAGGTCAGTTTCCTAAAGCTGCCAGCCTCCCTCTCTTGAAGGCCAGGGGGGCATGTTCTGTTTTCCACTGGTACAATCATTTGGCCACCGTTTGTTCCCTCTGTTGGCCTGGAGGACATTATAGCACACATAGAAGCCCTTACTAAATTCACCCAGCAAGCCTTAGTGAAAGCCAGCAAGCCCTATCTTTAGTGAACACTGAAAGGTCTCTAATAATAAAAGCTGCCCTCCATTTTAAGATTCGGGTGGGTGGATGAGGAAATCTACTCATCTTGTGGGCACCCAAAACAAACATTGTAGGTTTATTCCCTTCCTTATTTAATTTGCCACCTACCAATGTGGAGTGATTTGCCTCTTTCTTGAGTTTCTTGCTGCCCCCTGTGTATGGGATCCAGTTTCAGATTACACCCAGGAAGCTCTCAAGGAGGCTGTGAACCAAAAAATGCACTTATGTCACCCCCCCACCCCGAACACGCCACGACAACCTGCACTTCCATAACACTGTCCTATTCCACTTTGTGTTGCAATTATGTATGCATGTATCTAATTTTCCCTTCTAGATAACAAGCTATTTAAAGACAAAGAATTTGTCTTATCTTCGTAGAACCCTCACTCCAAGTGCCATGCCTTGCAAATATTGTCCAGTAGGAACTGAATTGGGGAGTTGGCATAATTTGGCAAATGTGGGATGTACAGGAATGGTGGGAAGCATTGTGCATATATGAGTGGAGGAGAGGGAAAAGGAATGTATCGACTAGGAATGCCTTTGTCTGCAAGTAACAGAAAAGCTGAACAACCATGAATTAAACAGTGAAGAATTTATTTTTCTCATATAACCAAAACTAAACAGGTACTTGCAATTGGTTTAGCTACTCAGTCGCACCCAAGGGCCAAGACTCTTGCTTTATTTCTGCTCAGTATTCTTCACAGATTGGCTTTTGCTCCCATGGCTACCTCCCCATGGGAACAAGGTAGCTTTTGCATCTCCAGAGAATTTGTTCACTTCAAAGCAGGAAGAAAGGGGGAATGGTCAAGGGCCAAACCAACTGTGCCTGTCGTCTTTTATACAGAAATAAAAAATTCCCCGGCTCATCAGCATCCTCTGCCTACACCTCATTGGTTAGAACTGGGTTACATGGCTAGAAACAAGGGAAGCTGAGAAATACAGGAATGTGATTAAAAATTTAGGCATAGACCCAGCTATACACACCTTGCCACCATAAAAAATCTCAGAGTTTCACTAAAAAGAAAGAAAAGGGGAATGTCTCTTGGAATAATAAACATATTATTTCAGCCTCAGGGGTGATCTGTGCCTGAGGATAAGATCACAGGTACAAAAGCTAAACTGGGTATCTTAAACACAAAATCTGTAACTGAGTAAATGAGCAGAACATGCAGGTGATTTCTGTAGAGATCTATTTAAATGCATATGAATCCCTAGGATACTCTACTTCCACAAGGAAATATGCTTTCTCCCATTGTTCTTGAATCATGTGGCATCTTGGTCTACATCATGCTTTTTGATACAAATGAAGTTATCAGACATATTCTAGTATTCTGTTAATTCTACCATCAGACAAGTAACCATCATATGGATGGATGGATTACAATTGACATTCAGCCTCCACGTCTGGAGAAAATAAAAGGGTGAGAGGGGAATGGACAATGGGGAACTGGCTCTGTCCCAAATGAGCAGCCACTATTCAGTTTTACTCAGTGAGAGCTACTATTGTGGAATGCTATCAGATTTTTCAAGAGAAATCAGAAATGTGGATTTGCATGTGAAATTTCATGATTAAATGTTAATAATGAATATAGGAAATTTCAAATATAATGAGGCCTAAATGTTTTGTGCCCTTTGAGAGCAACTGTCAAGGATGAGAGCTCTCACTACAGGCCAAGCTCAGCCAACCCCCTTGGAGCTTCCTTTCCCACCCCAGCACTTTCCACAGGCATGTTCCTTTCCCATCTCCCAATGTCTAGACATTTCTATACACTTTGACAAACAAAAACATTTTAAATGAGTACACTTTTTATTCTAAAACTGGAGTTCATTTGTAAGAGCAAACCTCTCCTGCTGTTAAAAAGTTCTTTCCAATTTTTTACTAAAGGTTGGACTATGTACCTTTTTTAAAGTTTAGTAAGAATTTATAAAATGTTATAGCATCAGGTTTAAAAAACAAAACCAGATATTTCTGGTTACCATAAAGAGCAAATATTGACTCATTTCGTGGTGAGATGACTGCTTCTTTGTTGATTCTTTCACTTATTTGTTTTCATTTAGAAAGTGTTGTTTGCTTTAGAAGTAGGACCAATGGTCTGTTTTCAGCTCAAGAAAATGCTGGACTACTTTACTTCCTCAAATTTTCCAAAGTAAAACTTTAATAAATAAAGCTCTGGCTTATCATCAAGCATTTTGATTTTTCTTTTCTCTCCTACTGTTTCTTGTTTTCCCATTTCACTCTGGCCCTAGGCCTTTTGTTTAGCCTATAACAAAACCAAGAGTAATTTGACAAAGACTATCCTCCTCGCTTCACAAAGTAATATTCTTGTTGATTTATGTCACTGTAACTAGCCAAGGCAACCATTCCCCAATCTCAAATCTAATACTGTTTTTCTCTCATTGTGATAGAAGTACACCTTTCAGACTGTGCTGTCTGACCTTAGTACATATATCTTATATCTGCCTTTCTCGTAATTGGACCACTGTGCAGCTTTCTCACCAAGTTTATAATATTCCTTTTCCTCTGAGAAATTCTTTGGATTTTCTATGTCCTTTTTTCCTTCTCTTAGATATAAAAAAAAAAAAAGATTAAATAACTAAAGGTAAAATACTTTTTTTCAACACATGGTTCTTCCAGCTACATAATATCCATCCACACCAAGTCAACTTCAGCAACTCTCTCCATATAAATATATGTATTTATAGCTTATACATCAGAAGTCAATTCTTGGAATGATCCTCATTTTTCCTTCCCATTTATAAGCATAATACATACCACCTTCCCACATTTATGTAATAGTTATTGCTCCTTGATTTTTTTTAATGTTACCATCATAGCGATTAGGTTCACTATGGCGAAAGGCATTAATTTTCCTTAAACATGAATCAGAGATGAGCCAAAATTTGCCAAATATCTTTATAATTTATGTTATTTGTAGTTCTAAAATGCATTTGACATCACTTATAATAAAAATATGTAGTCAGGCTAATTTAAAGAAAAATAAGCAGAAGTCTTTTAGAATTGGGATAAGGTAGTTATCATCACAACAGAGCATAAAATCTGGCTTGAAGTTTTCTGGCATGCAAGGGAAAAGAAAACCAGAAAATGATGCAAAGCTCCCATCAGGTAATCAAATAAAGTACATGAGTTCTTCCTTCAATAAACAAAACCACTTAACAAATATTTGTGGAGGACTCACAATGTCTCAGATACCATGCTCATTGTGCAGATATAAAGGTAGACAATATAACAATGACCTGAAGAGCCCAGCATCCAGTAGGGTAGACAGACATAATGATGACAATGGAATGAATTAAATTTAGCAATTGAAATAGGTACAGGATGTTACAGGAGCACTTTCTGGAGTCAGGAGTATTCCCTCTCCTGAAGGAGAAGCAGGTGACTACCTAGGACTGAATTCACAAACAGGGGTTTCCATGCACTAGATGCCCTAACTAGACGATAACACACACAAAAGAATACTTGGGATTTCAGGTGAGAAAACAAGTGTAGCTTGTAGTAATAAACACAATCAATCTGTGTAAAATTTTAATTGTTTCCTCTTTGGGAAGTGACACTTTGGGAAGTATCTCACGTTCAAAATCCATTCAATTCAAAATGGCTGGATATGCGCCTAGAAAAATAAAAACATATTCTGGGCTATATAAAATATAAAACATGGTCCATGCAGCTTTATTCAAGAGCAGTTCACACAACCTGCAGTTTTAAGACTGTGCATCACTAATTGACATTTGGATCAATTCAACCTAAAGGGAATTTGATCAATAAGAACTCAGCCATGCCCAGTAGGGGCGCTTCATGATGGATGGTGACAAGTCCATGCAGGCACAGCCTCCCCCTCAATGTGATGGTTAATTTTATGTGTCAATTTGACTGGCCACGGGTGCCCAAATTAAACATTATTTCTAGGTGTATCTTTCAAGGTGTTTCCAGATGAGATGAACATTTGACTCAGTGGACTCAGTAAAGCAGATTGCCCTCCCCAATATGGGTGAGCATCATCCAACCCATTGAAGGTCTGAATAGAACAAAAGGTGGAAGAAGGAAGAATTTGCCCCTTTCTTCCCTGCCTCACTGCTTGAGCTGGGACACCTCATTTATCTTCTCCAGTCCTCAGATTGGGATTTACACCATCAGCTTCCCTGGTTCTCAGACCTATGAACTTGGACTAAATTACACCACTGGCTTTCCTGGGTCTCCAGCTTGCAGACAACAGATTATGAGACTTCTCAGTCTCCATCATTGTGTGAACCAATTCTTATAGATATAGATAGATATAGATATAGGTATAGACATAGACATGATAGATAGATAGACAGACAGATAGATATCCTATTGGTTATATCTATATCTATATATACAGATATCCTATTGTTCTGTTTCTCTGGTGAACCCTGACTAACACCCTTGGGAAGGGTGAATGTGGACACACACAGAAGGAAGCAGCAGCGGCGAGCAGGACTGCTCAATCCTGAAGGGAAGACAAGATGACCAGGTGTGTTGAGCTGTTGTTGCATCACAGATCACAGTGGGCAGTAGAGCTGCTGGGAGTTCCCGAACAACATTGAGCAGTGTTCTCACTGAGGGAGGGCTGCTGAACCTCCCAGACTTGGATGTACTGGGGGCTGGAGGGACCCCCAGTTTGGCAGGTTCACTACCAACGTTTTGTGGTAGGCTGATTAATGGTCCCCCAAATATATCCATATGTTAATCCCCAGACCCTGTGAATACACTACCTTACATGCAAAAGGGGCTTTACAGATGTGATTAAGTTAAGGATCTTGAAGTAAGGAGATAATCCTGTATTATCCAGTTTGGCCCGATATAATCACAATGGTCCTCATAAGAGGGAGGCAGGAGAGGTCAGAGTCAGAGAGAAGGTAATGTGATATCAGAAACAGAGTTTGTAGTGATGAACTTTAAGATGAGGGAGGGGTCACAAGGCAAGAAAGCCAAAGAAGGTGGCCATAGAAACTGCAAGAAGCAAGGAAATGGATTCTCCCAAAAGAGCTGCCAGAAGGAACCAGCCCTGCCAACACCTTGACTTTAGCCCAATGAAACTGATTTGGGACTTCTGACCTCCAGAATTGTGCAAGACAGAGTTTTGCTGTTTTAAGGCACTCAGTTTGTGGTAATTCGTTATAACGGCAACAGGAAATTAATACAAACATCTTTGTCCTCTTTCCCCTTTGACATTGCAGACCACCTTATGCCTTAGGCTCATTTAGGAACAGACAAGGCAGTGTGATGCAAGTTTGTGCATGAGCACACATGAGGAAGAGCAAGACATCCACTCAGCATGTGTGATAAGAGTTGAAGGAGGAATACAGAAAATTGAAAATCACTGGTCCTCTGAGTGGGGTGAGTACTGAACAGAAAGCCTACTTTTAGAGAGCTGATTCACAATCAGGAGATGAGGAAATCAGACAGCCAGTGAGTGTGGACCATGAGTTCATACTGCTTGTTGTAAAAGGAAACAAATTTGTCTGTCCATAAATTCTAGAAAGAACAAAGCACTGGATTCTTATATAAAGGGAAATTTATAACAGAACAGATAATGTCTTCAAGCAGCAGTTTTATAGAGACATTCTTAAAACCTCAAGAAAACAAGAGCATACTCTTCAGTTACACCCCAGGGACAGCAAGTTTTGTAGGAGCAAGACAAATTGAGTCAGAATATATTATCTGCAGTAATCCAACTTGATAAAAAAAATAATAATGTAGAGAGTTTAGGCCACCTGAATGAATTACCAAAGGTTATTCAAGGGATATGGCCTCATACCTTAAGAAAAGTTGCCTTTAAAAACTAATGCATTAGCAGTGACTTCTAATTTTTTTTTTAAACAGAGAGAAATTGAACATGCTTCCCCTATGTGGACAGGACCTGCATCTCTTTATGTCTCTGGATTATAACAGGTAGGGTAGATTTGAAGATCTTTTCCCAGTGTGTGAAGCTGAGGGCACTGATTACAGAGAGTTCATTCCCAAACTTTACTACAGATCCTGGTTTGTGTTTTGTGAGAAAAGTAAATAATCTAATGTATTTGTACTGATGATAGAATAATTATATTGCATATTGTTCATTTATTTTCTTAATGGAATGTTGATAGACACACAGAGTAGACCACACCCACTCTGAAAAAATGAGTGAATGTTCTGACTTGACTAGGTCTCCATCTTTAGCAATCATGAAATCCTAGTTCCTCCTTTTACAAGGCCCCAATATCAGGGGGTAAATGTGAGATGGAGATTCAGATTTTTAACTCCTCCCACTGGCTGTGCTTAGTTCTTTCTAATTCCACGCTTCCCAGAATATGGAGCTGGATCTTAGCTCACAAACTCAGGATTACAAAAAAAAATATTTATTCTTATTATTTTTGTCATTCCTTTCTTTCTTTTTTTTTTTTTTTTTTTTGGCTGCACCGAGAGGCCTGTGGAATCTTAGTTCCCCGACGACCAAGGACTGAACCTGGGCCCTTGGCAGTGAGAGCATGGAGGCATAACCACTGGACTGCCAGGGAATTCCTTCATTCTTTCTATTTTATTCTTTATTCTTTTAATTCAGCTTAATTTCTGTTTTGGGTTCCCATTATGCTGGGCAGGGAGGAAACCTAGCCTCAAGCCATGGTTCCTCCCCTCTGGTCATGCTGGGGTCCCAGAATCTTGGGCAGTGGAAAGCAGTCAGGGAAAGACAGACTTGGAGACATCCAACATAGAGGCAGCGGTCCCTGGAATTTCATAGTTTTCCCACTGCTGCCTAACACTAGCTGAGGCCTGGGAGTTTCCATGAAACTGCTCCAAGCAGTTTTCTCAACTCTAGAGTCTTTCCACCCTCCCAAAGCCCTGCCTAGACATTAAGCAAGCAGTTAAGAAAAACAAAACCAGCTTTCTGGGTTCAATATTCAGCTCTGATACCTATTAGCTATGAGATCAGCAAATTACGTAACCTCTCTATGTCTCAATTTCTTCATTTGTAAGCTGGGACTATATCAGTAGTATCTAACTCAGCAGGTTGTAAGAATTAAATACATGCCATGCACTTAGAATAGTGTCTGGAATACCAGAATCCCACACTTTTTGATATTCACTAAAATGTAATCTCCATAAGGGCAAGGATCTCTGTGTATTTGTTCACTGCTCTTAGACCAGCGCATGGTGTATACAGAAGTTAATGAATGTTGAAAGATTCACTGCATGTTCCTTCTTTGTCCCAGGACTTCAGAGCTCTCTGCTTTCCTTATGTTCCCTCTCTCCAGCCCTGGAAAATCTCTCTCTAGTATCAGAGAAGTTTTTATTTTTGGGGGTGTCTGGCTAATATGTTGTTTCTGACCCATACCATCCCCACCTCTGCCCACAGAGCCAGGAAAACATGTAGACTATGCTTTATTTTCTCCCAACCATATCCCTCCACAGAAGCAAAGAACAGACTTTACTCTGCTTCAACGGAAGGAAGAGAAAGGAGGAAACACAGAAGAAAAGCAAAGTTTAAAAATCTCAAAATAGTATCCCATCCCAAGAGCTTTAACTCATTTTTTTTTAACTTTTAGTTTCCCATGAATGAGTCCAAGCTTGTGCAAAATTATGGGGCTTTTTCTTGTAATCATTACATGAAATGCACTCATGCCTACTCACATCAGCTGAATCTAATCTGTCTGTGATTCATGGCTGAGTTACCATGTTGCCTTGCTCGTCAGAACAGTTTCCTCCTGGTTCCCTTGGACAGGATGAGGCTGGCTCTTGGTAGCCAAGTCATTGGAGTCATATCAATAAGCAATTTGCCTTCTTTGATAAAAGCTCTACTCTGATTGTTAGGTACACACAGAGCCCACACCCAAGCACACTATGTATACTTTCTAAACAGAGGTGGGGCAAGCACCATGATGTCAGTTTCCTGCCAAGTCAGTAATGCTCTCCTCCTCCACCCTGCCTCCTAGTTTGCCATCTTCAGCTCTAGGCAGTGCAGATAGTTACAAGCCTCCTATTTATTAGTGAAAGCAGTCTGGGTTTCTTTGCCAAAAGATACACTCAGGAAGGCTCATCAGTCCTTACCCAGTTACACCGGCCATGCTGCCAGCTGGAAGCCTCCCATACTTCATGTTTGTGAAGAGCCCTAAAATCAGGGCCCAAAGTTAACCTGGCTTCTTCTGGGACAGCAGCACCAGAGCCAACAATTTTTCACTAACATTTAATGAGATTGTCAAACACTTCATTTCAAAACAGATCTGAAGTTGGCTTAGGGTTTTGTTTTAAAGCCAGATGTATTTTCTGGTTCTTAGTTTGTCCAGATATGGCTGAGATTAGATTTTAGTCTAAACAGTGCTGTCTAGAGCTGAAGATGTGAGCCATCTTACTGGTAAAGACACCTCTCCCTCAGCCTAATTATTTTCCAGGGTTCACTATTGTACCATACTCACGTGGTAAATATTGATATGGATTGGAAATGACATAATATGGGGGTAAGAGCCCTGGACTGAAGTTCAAATATCTGCATCCCAATCATTACCTAGTCACCATTAGCCCTTGGGAAAGTCAGTGACCTGGTCTGGATTTAGTTTCCCTATCTGTATATTATGAGACATTTTTAAAATATTTTCATATCCTACAATTATCCTTGCCTATGGTAGCCCACTCTTTGACTCTGAAGCATCCATTCCTTTGGGAGGGCAGATACCATCCATAACAAAGGGTCACTATCCATGTCCAAAACTGCTTTTTATTAAAAAAAAATAGTAATCACCAATTTTAAAATCTCTAAATTCTTTCAGCTTCCTTTATATAACAAAAGCAAACCTTGACCAACTCATCTTGATTTGCCCAGGATGTTCCCAGTTTTAGCATTGAGAGTCCCATACCCCAGGAACCCCCTCAGTCCCAAATCAGGGTAATCGGTCACTCCACTTAGAGTTCTGGACCTACAGTTTAGTTATGAGCCATAGTGTAGAGATTATTTAAGATAGAAGAGAAAGACTGGTAAGAATGTGAGCTCCAGAAGGAGTGAGTGCTTCAGTCACCTATGAACAAACCACCCCAAAAGAGTGACTTAAAATATGAGCAATCATTTCTTTTGCTCGTGAATCTGAGCGTTGAATGGGCTTAGCTGGGTGTTTCTTGCTCAGGGTGTCTCTTGAGGTTGCTGTCAGAGAGTGATTGAAACTGATACCATCTTGAAGCCTTCTTAACTTGCATGTCAGCACCTGGGTTGGGCACACTTGAACAGCTAACAGCTCAAGCTCCTCAGATCTCTCTCTCTTCCCCCCCTTGAGCTAACAGCTCAAGCTCCTCAGATCTCTCTCCTCCCTCCCTTCCTCCCTTCCAATCTCCCTCCCTAACTCTTTCTCCCATCTCCACATGCTCTCCCCAAATGGTTGCCTCAGGATAGCTGGACTTCTCACATCGGGGCTGAAGGCTCCTAGAGCAAGTCTCAAGAGAAACTGGCAGAAATGGCATGGCCTTTCCTAATCTAGCCTCATGATATACTGCGTCGCTTCTGCCACATTCTTTTCATTAAGCAAGTCACAAATATCCACCCAGGTTCACAAGAAGTGACATAGACTCCACCTCTTGATGAAAAGAGCATCAAGGAATTTGCAGACACGTTCCACAATGACCATAAGGAAGAAGGGCACCTACTCCTTCCAGCTCAGAGAATT
Source organism: Platanista minor (assembly GCA_004363435.1). Taxonomy (NCBI): domain Eukaryota; kingdom Metazoa; phylum Chordata; class Mammalia; order Artiodactyla; family Platanistidae; genus Platanista; species Platanista minor. The sequence goes on along the minus strand of RJWK010046380.1, from coordinate 1,703 downwards.
TACTTGAAAGAGAAGAGAGGTAGGGGAAGCAAATTGTCAGATGCATATGTGCTAGGGATCACCACCACACCTCCCCAGACCATAAGATCTGAGCGGTTGGTATCAGACAGTAAAGAGTCAAGAAGAAAGCCAAAAGTAGAGATGCCTCAACCACTTCCCATTCACAATTCTGGGAAGATGTCACCACATAAGGCACCAACAATGAATGATGCAACAAAGTGAAAATGGCAGCCAGCCTGGTTAGGTAATGAGAGCATCAATTACCCAGAGCCTTCCTTGTGGCACAGAAGAAATTTAGAGGTTTCTGCCTATCTCATGAAGGCTATGAGAAGATGATGTTGCTGATGGCAAAGGTACCACAGAGCAATGATGAGGTCACTCTGAAGTGCTTTAAATTGGGAATCACAGGCGTCCTCAGACCTTAGGGAGAAGAAACTGTGACATCAGAGAAAATGGAAGTAGGGTGAGTCTGCAGGAAAGACTTCTGGACCAACTGAGCCCAGAGAACAGACTGAGAGTTCTCCAGAGACAGGTAAGCAAAGTGCCCCCAACCCCATCACCTGACTGGATGGACAAGGGCAAGACCAGAGCTCTGGCTCCTCCTGTCAAGATGGAGACAGGAGGAGCCAGAGGGCAGCAGACAACTGGTGTGTGGACCTGGGGCCTCTCTTCCCTGCCACCTTGCAAAGACAATGGAGTCACCTGAAAGTGATGAATATACCACAAACTGGCAGATTTAAATTTCTGGTCTCTTCTTTCAGTTTCAACTCCCATTCAGTGTGGCAGCTGTGAGAAAATTCAGGTCAGCTCTAGAGAGAGAAAAAGCGATATTTCTTTTTGCACATCTAAGTTACAGTGCTAAACTTGTCCCTGAGCAATATGAAAAACAGAAACCACTCTTTTGATTACCTCACTCCCCACCCTGAAGCCACAATAGTTCCGGTTGCTTACCTCTGACTTGCCGTTTCCTCCCTTTGTGCCTGTGCACCTATGGTTCCCTCTATCTGGAATGTTCTCTCTGCTGGCTCTTTGTACCTTTCATATCTCACCTTCAGTGTCAACTTCTGAGTGAGGCCTTTATTAACTGCTCTGCCAAAATGGATCTACTCCTGTTTTTGTCGATCTCAATACCTACTGATTTTTTTCTGATAAATGATTTCTCACCCCACCTGCACTGTTCCCAACCTGCTCCTCTCCAGACCTGCCCATCTCAGGAGAGAGTCCTACCCAATCGCTTAAGCCAAAAACCTCAGTTCTTCTGAGTCTTTCTCATTTGTCCTCAAACCCACATCCAAAGGAACTGCAGTCCGAAGGGTTCTGTCTCCAAATATATATCCTAAATCCATTCACTTCTCTTGCTCGCTTATGCCACCGCAATCTAGTTGGGCCAGAACTTTCTTGCCTGGTCTGACCTGCAGTGCTAGCCTCCCTACCTCTACTCTTGCACCTCTACCATTCCACATCACACTCAACAAAATATTTTTTAAATATAAATCAGCTCCCGCAACTCCTGTGTTTAAACACTCAGTGGCCTCAAAAGTCTCCTGGTGGCGCAGTGGTTGAGAGTCCGCCTGCCGATGCAGGGGACATGGGTTCGTGCCCCGGTCTGGGAAGATCCCACAGGCTGCGGAGCTGCTGGGCCCGTGGGCCATGGCCGCTGAGCCTGCGCATCCAGAGCCTGTGCTCCGCAACGGGAGAGGCCA
>RJWK010046379.1:0-17660 GCA_004363435.1 Platanista minor | reverse complement strand
ATTACAAAACAGAAACAAACTCACAGACATAGAAAACAAACTTATGGTTACCAAAGAGGAAAGGGGGTGCAGGAAGGATAAATTAGGAGTTTGGGATTAGCAGATATAAACTACTATATATAAAATAAATAAACAACAAGGTCCTACTGTATAGCACAGGGAGATATATTCAATATCCTGTAATAAACCATAATAGAAAAGAATGTGAAAAAGAATATATATGTATAACTTAATCACTTTGCTGTACACCAGAAACTAACACAACATTGTAAATCAACTACACTTCAATAAAAATAATAATGATAAAATACAATTGTTATGTATATTATGATCTAAATGGGAATGAAGAGAGGAAAGTGAATTTAAAATAGATCAAAAGGAACTGTGCCAAAATAACAGTAGTGGTAGTTTCTTGGTTGAGGAGATTGTAGGTAATTTTTTTCTGGTTCTTAATCATTTTCAGTACTTTCTAAACATTTTATAATGAGAATGTAGTATTTTTATAATCATAAGTAATCAATGGGTTGGGAATTGCAAGCAAATTTTACCTTTTAAAAAGTGGGGACATGGGGCTTCCCTGGTGGCGCAGTGGTTGAGAGTCCGCCTGCTGATGCAAAAAAAAGTGGGGACATGGAAGCAGTTTCTTCATAAATGGTCTAATTAAAAAAGCAAATTATCTAATAGTATTTGTACATTGATTCTACTTTTGTTTTTTTTGTTTGTTTGTTTTTTTTGCGGTACGCAGGCCTCTCACTGTTGTGGCCTCTCCCGTTGCGGAGCGCAGGCTCCGGACACGCAGGCTCAGCAGCCATGGCTCACGGGCCCAGCCGCTCTGTGGCATGTGGGATCTTCCCGGACCGGGGCACGAACCCGTGTCCCCTGCATCGGCAGGCGGACTCTCAACCACTGTGCCACCAGGGAAGCCCTCTACTTTTGTTTTTTAAAACAAATTCACAGAAACAGAAAGTAGAATGGTAGTTACTGAGGGGAGGGAGAACTGGGGAGTTGTTGTGTGGGTAGAGTTTCAGTTTTTCAAGGTGAAAAATTCTGGAGATCTGTTGCGCAATGTGAATATACCTAATACTACTAAACCGTACACTTCAAAACAGTTAAAATGGTAAATCTTATGTTACCTGTTTTTACTGCAATCTTTTAAAAAGCATAATTATATGAAAACTGGTATGTGTGTGGGTGTGTATCAGGATAAAATACAAAACTCTTAGCAAGAGTTTTCCCTTAGAAGTAGGGAAAGGGGATGGTCAGGAGGGAACTTTTACTTTAAATACTTCTGTATAATTTGAATATTTTCAGTAAGGCAATACTACGTTTACATCTTTTTTTTTCCCATTGGAGTGAAATCTAGATCCATTTGTGGTTTCTTGATCCTAACTGCTATAACTTTCAATAAAAGAGTAATGAGCTAAGTCACTTGTATCCAATTTAGCAGTCAATAGAAGCATGCAGCCTGCAGATCAAAGCAGGATTGGGAAACATTTAAACACATGTATCATTTCCCTCAGAAGTTACCTGAACTTTTACATCAACTCTTCAATGTCAAAGTGTTGTGTAGTTAAAGAAAAGATCATAGTACTTAAAGGATAGAATGGAATAAATGAAAGATATAAAAACTACTGGAGGGGCTTCCCTGGTGGCGCAGTGGTTGAGAGTCCGCCTGCCGATGCAGGGGACACGGGTTCGTGCCCCAGTCCGGGAAGATCCCACATGCCGCGGAGCGGCTGGGCCCGTGAGCCATGGCCGCTGAGCCTGCGCGTCCGGAGCCTGAGGCCACAACAGTGAGATGCCCGCGTACCGCAAAAAAAAAAAAAAAAAAAAACTACTGGAGTTAATATCTAACATATATAAACAGCTCATACAACTCAACATCAAAAAAACAAACAACACGATTAAAAAATGGGCAGAAGAACTGAACAGACATTTTTCCAAAGAGGAAATGCAGATGGGCAACAGGCACATGAAAAGATGTTCAACATCGTTAATCATCAGGGAAATGCAAATCAAAACCACAATGAGATATCACCTCACACCTATCAGAATGGCTATCATCAAAAAGAATACAAATAACAAATGTTGATGAGGATGTGGAGAAAAGGGAACCCTCCTACACTGTTGATGGGAATGCAAATTGGTGCAGCCACTGTGGAAAACAGTATGGATGTTTCTCAAAAAACTAAAAATAGAACTACCATATGACCCAGCAATTCCACTCCTGGGTATACACCTGAAAAACCAAAACCCTAACTCGAAAAGATACATGCACGCCAACGTTCCTAGCAGCATTGTTTACAATTGCCAAGATACGGAAGCAACTTGTGTCCACCAACAGATGAATGAATAAAGAAGATGTGCATGTTTGGAAATGGTTTGAGCCATTGAAACTTATATATATATAAAATATATATGGATATTATTATATTATATTATATATTATATATAATATCCCATTATATATATATAATATATATTAATAATGGGATATATAATAATACCCCATTATATATAATACATATTATTAAAATAGATATTATATATATTTAATATTATGATATTTATTATTATATATATTAATGGGATATTAGCCATGAAAAAGAATGCAATGTTGCCACTTGCAGCAACGTCGGTGGACTTGGAAGGCATTATGCTAAGTGAAATAAATCAGATAAATACTGTATGATATCACATACATGTGGAATCTAAAAATACAACAAACTAATGAATAAAACAAAAAAGCAGCAGACTCACAGACATAGAGAACTAGTGGTTACCAGTGGGGAGAGGGAAGGGGAAAGGGGCAATAGAGGGGTAGGGAATTTTTTTTTTAAAAAAGGTTACTATGTCATTATATGAAATCATGTGTGTGAAACTTTTGAAAATTGTAAAGCACTATATTAATTAATTTATTTATTTATTTATTTTTGGCTGAGTTGGGTCTTCATTGCTGTGCGCGGGCTTTCTCTAGTTGTGGCAAGAGGGGGCTACTCTTCGTTGCAGTGCATGGGCTTCTCATTGCGGTGGCTCTTGTTGCAGAGCGCAGGCTCTAAGTGTGTGGGCTTCAGTAGTTGTGGCTCGTGGGCTCTAGAGCGCAGGCTCAGTAGTTATGGTGCACAGGCTTAGTTGCTCCATGGTATGTGGGATCTTCCTGGACTAGGGCTTGAACCCATGTCCCCTGCATTGGCAGGCAGATTCTTAACCACTGCACCACCAGGGAAGCCCTATAAAGCACTATAGAATTTAAAGTATCTTTCATTCAATTTTTAAAAATTAAATAAGTAAATAAATAACTGCTTACAGGGTTATTGATCAGTTCACAGTCAGCACAATAAAAATTTAAATGGAAAAATGTTAAATACTTATTTAAAATTACCTATATAAGATAAGCTAATTAATAACAGAACATAACCATTTGTAACCAAAATGTGTATGTCCGTTAATTATGGCTATTTATAGCAGCACATCATCTACCTGCTCCAAGTACTGAAAATCAGTGTCTGAAATCTCTGGATATACTAACAAAGAATATTCATTCATTCATTTATTCATTGACTCATTCAGTAAACCTTTATGGAGCAGTTACTGCGGTGTCAGACATCAGGTTGAGTCTAAAACAAAAAGAAATATCAGTTTTCAAATATTTCTTGGGCACCACCTATGTATTTAGAACTGTGCTAAGCATGGTGGCAACTATTACAGAGGAATGTGGAGAGGCAACTATCACCTCTATACAATCAGTATTTAAAATAGAACTTTAGAATTAGAAGGAATATCAAAGCAGTCATTTCTTACTTTTTTGGAGTTAACATTTTTTATTGAACTGATTTTTCGATTAGACGGTATTTATTTTCCTTAAAGCCTTAATTGGGAAAATAACACATTTGAAACCATATGAGTTCCAGTGCTTTATTTAAAAATTTTACAAGTGTATGAATCCAAAAGTTTAGAAATCGTTGTCCTAAAGGTCATCTAGAAAAACGTATGTATTTAATTCCATAGGCAATTGGAATGGTCTCTAAGTAATAGAATGGTAAGATTGGAGCAGTATAATTGTGACAGACTAGAGGCTCATTATTTGTTGACAGCTCCTTACCAGATTCTAGCAAAGGTAATTTAGTGAAATGTAAAAACATCAAAAATATATAATAAGGAGAAACTATTACATAGAATAACACAGAAAATATGAAATACAAATAGATACGTTTCAATTGTTCAAACCATTTCCAAACACGCACACGCTCATACACACACATCCATACAACTCAGCAGCAATGAAGTTAGAGTGTGTGCTAAACTGAGATATCAAAATCAGCTCAATACATTATGCATACCCTGTTCAATTCTGCTGTTCACAAAGCCTAAGGAAAACAGTAAGTCTCGAGGTGTTGCCTCTAATTTTTTCAAGTCACTGAGGTGTAATATTATTTATTTAATATTTTTGTAAATGGAGTAAGCAGTACCCCAATTTTAATTTTTGATTATGGCACTGACCCAAATATAATTTGTCACTGCCTTGGCTTTCTCAGAGTACAGAGTAAGAGAAAAAATAAAGACTGATAAACACTCTTATTTATTTTGAGTGAATTACCAAGAACAGTTCTACAAATAATGGGATGAATCACTGCATTGCAGAAAACAGCATCTGCCAAGGTTCCATTTTAAAAAGCTAGCATTTCTATAGCTCCCTTGCTGTAGGGCAGATGCCTCTATTTAGGGCGTTGATGTTTATAACATCAAATAGTGGTTAACCATCAGGACTCAATAATTTGACTGTCAAATTGACAGCTTCATTTTTATTTCTCTTCTAAAATATGTATGTTACCTTTTATTTTCTTCTTGTATCATTTTTCTATTGAAAAGCTGCTCTTTTAATTTTTTTTTTCTTTACACAAGACTCATCTGCTCTGGGCTTTGTGATTATCCCCTGAACACATTTCTTTATGAACATGAACTTCTGGACATTATATAAGCTATTTGATTCCAGCCTTGATCTTCAAGGAAAATTTCCAGGGTGCTGAACTTGTGGTTTCTTGAGTAGACCTGCCTGGAAACTACCAACATCTGCCCAGTGGAGCCAGGCCTCTGTCCTCAGCAGTAGTTCGCAAACTTGATGGCATTAGAATCACCTATGCAGCTTTTTAAACACATGTAGGCCCAACTTCAGCCCAGTTCGATTAAGATCAGAAATTTTGGTGATGGTACCCAGGCATGTGTAGTTTCTAACTTTCTCTACTTTGCCAGAACTGAGAAACACTGAAAAGAGGTAGAAATTAACTAGTATTTCCAAAGTTATCTCATTGACTTGTCATTATTTCTTTGTATGTCTTTGTATGTCTGTCTCCTCTGATAGACTGTGAACCCCTTGAAGACAGTATTTGGCAGAGCAGATTTTCAATAATTTCATTTAAAATAAAAATCCAAACTCTTTACCATGGCTTACATGGCCTGGTGTCATCTTTTCCCTGCCTGTCCACCTCATATGCCCCCCTTGCCCCTGAGTTTCTTGCAAACATGCCAAATTTATTCCTATTTCCTGGGCTTTGCAGTTGCTGTCCCCTCAACCAGAAACACTCTTCCCCCAGTCCTTTCTTTATCTGGCCCTTTCTCATCATAAAGGTCTTTGCTCTGTCCTTAGAAAGTCCTTTCCTGAGCAACCTATATAAAATAACCACTCCCCTTGCAGTCTCTATCATCTTTCACTGTCTTTTTTTCTTCTTGTTACTCACCTCCATAAAAAATTAACTTTCTTATTTATTATGTACTTATTTACTGTCTATTTCCACCCCCCCATCCCATCCTCTCCCACACTAGATTGAAAATTCCAGGAGACTCAGAACTTTGACTTCTTTGCCATTACAACCCCAGGGCTTGCTTACTGGGCTTGGAATGGATAATAAAATAATAAATATTTTTGAATGAACATTGAATAAGCATTTGAATGAATGAATGACAGCATCAACCCCGCAGACTGTTCAAAAGTTCAGGACCGGGCTTCCCTGGTGGCGCAGTGGTTGAGAGTCCGCCTGCCAATGCAGGAGACGCGGGTTTGTGCCCCGGTCTGGGAAGATCCCACATGCCACGGAGCGGCTGGGCCCGTGAGCCATGGCCACTGAGCCTGTGCGTCCAGAGCCTGTGCTCCGCAACGGGAGAGGCCACAACAGTGAGCGGCCCGCGTACCGCAAAAAATAAAATAAAATAAAATTTAAAAGTTCAGGACCTCTTGGCCTATGTTTTAGTAATACCTTTTTTTTTTTTAATTTTTATTGGGGTATATAGTTGATTTACAATGTTGTGTTAGTTTCAGGTGTACAGCAAAGTGAATCTGTTATACATATACATATATCCATTCTTTTTTAGCTTCTTTTCCCGTATAGGCCATTATAGAGTACTGAGCAGAGTTCCCTGTGCTAAGCAATAGGTCCTTATTCATTATCTATTTTCAATATCTTTTTTTCTTTTAATTTATTTATTTTTGGCTGCATTGGGTCTTCGTTGCTGTGCGCAGGCTTTCTCTAGTTGCGGCGAGCAGGGGCTACTCTTCATTGCGGTGCACGGGCTTCTCATTGCAGTGGCTTCTCGTTGTGGAGCACGGGCTCTTGGCACGCGGGCTCAGTAGTTGTGGCGCACGGGCTTAGTTGCTCTGTGGCATGTGGGATCTTCCTGGGCCAGGGATCGAACCCGTGCCCACTGCATTGGCAGGTGGATTCTTAATCACTGCACCACCAGGGAAGCCCCTCAACATCTTTTTGATTTTACTTTCTTGTCACTCTGTTTCCCTTTGAAAAAGTGTCAATAAATGTACTATTCCATTTATTAAATTCATTGTTGATTTTAAATCATTGTATTGGATTTTTCTGTAATTTACTCCCTCTTTTGCCCAAATTAGCTTGTGTTTCCTAAAGTCACCAAGAAACAGAAAATGAAAGCCACAAGCCATCCTGCTGTAGATTATTGACATTTGAAGGTTGATAATTATGAAGATTATTGATTATGCTGTATTATATTCAATCAAGTCATTGGCATCTTTCTAGGATGATCTTTATTCCATTGTCTTAAAAATAGAAATAATTCTAACTTATTTAAATTTATACATTAAATATACATAAATGTATATATTAACGCTTAATATAGTATTTCCTTTCAACAGATAATGTTTGAAAGTTAAAATTTTTAAATCTTAAAGTCAACAGTCCTTACAGAAGGGTCAGTTTCTAATTCTATAATGAGATCTGATATGGAAAGGACTGAAAATGCAGAAATTCACTTTACAGAGGAAAGAATTCATCTATTCCATAAAGTAAACTTCAGCTAAATAGCTCATGTAAGAAACAGGATAAGAAAAATATTAAACAAAATATGCTCAGTAAATGTATCATCATGTGGTATCTATTCTACCCTGTAACATAATACTCAACTATTTTTTTTAGTTGCTTACATTTTTGATCACACACATCAACCCTGACCAAATGATCATGGAGGGCCTTGCAAATCATGTTAATGAAATTCAAATTTTATCTTAAGAGCAATGCAGTGCCATTGAAGGGTTTGTTCATAAGCAAGGAGGATATTATCAGGTTGGTGTTTTAGAAATTTCACTCCACTGGATAATGAATGGAATGGAAGAGACTGGACCTAAGGGCAGGGACTTCTAGATAAGAACTACTGACCTGGAATTGGATAGTGACACTGAACATAAGGAAAAACAAACAGATTCAAGAGAGACTTAAGGAGATAAAACAGACAGAACTTAATCATTGCTGTTTATTATATCTTGTCCCCTTTTATTTATACTTTTTGTGCATTTTACACAAAAAGTATAAATATGGGGAGGGTGTTAAAAGTTTATGAATTAAAGTTATTTCACACTAAAGAGTGATGAAAGCAATATCTTGCTGCCTATCCATCCCAAAATCTTGGAAGAGTTACAGAAGCAAAGCTATAACAGATTCACAGAATATTGATCAGATATAGCATCACAATATTTGACATGTAATTTCTTTTGTCCTTTTTACAATGAGTAATACATAACCTGTACATAACACATAAGTAATATATGACATAAGTTGACAAACAGCAATACCACTTGTTTGTCTGCATACCCGAAGGACTATGGCAGCAGCCCCCCTATGGCTCTTATGTAAAAGATAATGGTTTGTAATGGTCTGCTGGGCCTTTATTTTCTTTCCTGCCCATGTCTGCATGTCCAAATCCAAAATATACTCCCCAGCTCGCTTCAACTACCATCTCTCTACCTTGCAGCTGTCTCAGATCTCAGAATCTGTAAGTAACAAAACTTTTCCCCTACAAATTTCCCATATTCCCTTTATGACACTTCATGTTCTACTTTGTGTAAAGGTCTTATCTCCAGTAGACTATAAGCTACTTGTAACCAGGGTCCTTGTCATTTCATCTTTTATTTACCCACAGTACTTAGCATAGTGCCTGGCATGTAATAGAAACCCCATAAATATCCCTCAAATGAATAAATCAATAGCTCTTTCCAGCTGCTCTTTCCACCTCTGCCTTGTTTCACCTAGATCAATAGCAATGGAAATGGTGCCAGAAATCAAAGCCTCATGGGACCTTCTGAATTACAGGTTCAGAGAACAAGGTTCACTGGCAACTTTGTAAAAACTATCCCAGATATTTTACTTAAAGAGATACTACTAAACCACATGTCTAAACTTTGATTTATAATCTCTCTGACAATAATCCCAATTGAATATTGTAGCATAAAAATTTTAACCACAGGTTTCTTTGGGAACTTGGTTATCCCCACATATCAACTATACATAAGAAAATGGCTCAAGCTAACCAGACTGGGGTGCCTGTACTGAAACCCAAGACAGTATTAATAACATTAAATTTTGAGTTTCACACTCATTTTACAAGTAGTTTTCTGAGGAAATCAATTTCTAGAAAAGAAAACAATCATGTTGAAACCTCAAAAACAGAAAACTTTAATTCCCTAATAAAAAGACAACTGCTAGGACTTCCCTGGTGGCGCAGTGGTTTAGAGTCCACCTGCCGATGCAGGGGACACGGGTTCGTTCCCCGGTCCAGAAAGATCCCACATGTCGCTGAGCCTGCGCATCCGGAGCCTGTGCTCCACCAACGGGAGAGGCCACAGCAGTGAGAGGCCCGCGTACTGCTAAAAAAAAAAAAAAAAAAAAAAAGACAACTGCTAAAGATAATCAGATCCACAAACCTGGCAGCCGTGGTATCTTTCAAATGTCTAAACTGCTTCAACAGGAAGCCAGCCAAAGTCCTGTCCATGTAGGCCTAGAATACACCTATTTTTAAAATTCCTTTCTTATTGTTTGGAATGCTTCAATCTTTCAGCACTGGGTCAGAGGTGTATTTGGCTTCTGTGGTTTCAGGAGAAAGGAGTTTAAGCTCCTTAAGCCCAGAATATTTGGATTTATAGCTGAATCATTCCTATTTATAGCTGAATCATTCCTACAATAACAAAACAAAGCTATTAAAAAAGGGCATTTAATATTGACGTAAGTAGGGATAAAATGGCATGATATCCAGGATTTCCTTTAAAATATTTCAGCAAAGGGGAAAAAGGAGATAATAGATGAAAAAAATGACAAAATCTAGATAGGGATTTAATTTGGGTAATGAGTATACAGGGGTTCATTGTACCACCTCTCTGTATTTGTATATGTTTGAATTTTTTAAGTGTTACATTACTGTGAAAAAAATTTTTTAATTAAAAACAGAAATCCAGACAAATAGTGCCCAGAGTCCTGAATCATCCTTGAGAACTGCAGGGTGTATTCCATCATAGGCCATATCAGTTTGACTCTAGACTCATGTCCTTAAAGCTGACTCTCAGCTTCCTTTTTTTTTTAATTATTATTTTTTTATTTTTGGCTGTGTTGGGTCTTCATTGTTGTGCACAGACTTTCTCTAGTTGCAAGGAGCGGGGGCTACTCTTTGTTACGGTGGCTTCTCTTGTTGCAGAGCACGGGCTCTAGAGCACAGGCTCAGTAGTTGTGGCACGTGGGCTTAGTTGCTCCACGGCATGTGGGATCTTCCCGGACCAGGGCTCGAACCCGTGTTCCCTGCATTGGCAGGCGGATTCTTAACCACTGCACCACCAGGGAAGCCCTGACTCTCAGTTTTGATATCATTTGTTTCATGGAGAAAAGAAAAAAGAAAAAAAGTGCTTTCAGAGAGCCAACTGGATGCGGCCCAGAATACTGAAACACAGCCAGAAATTTCAGGATGGTTCTTGACCTCATATGTCATAATTTTCTGGGGACACAGTATCTTCTTGGTAGAGGGAACTTGTTTTCTGCCTGTGGTGGACATGTATCACTTTTGCTGCCTACATCTACTCTGCTTCCTATGATAACAATTTCTAAGTTTCCATTTGGGGATCCACTCCAGCCCCATTCTCAATCCATGAAAAAACTGATTCTATCTCTGGATTTGGGTGTGGAGCTTAAGACCAAGATTAAGTCAATCAGAGCATCCCATCTCCTCAGTCACTGACAGGTTCCTAGATGGGTACATCATCTAAATCAGGCCAATCAGGGCTGAGGAGGTTCAGATCTTAGACTTCTGCTTGGCTATGGGGAAAGTGAACTCTTTCACACTGAGTTGGATATTGGGTTAATGTGTTCTTGTAGTTGCTTGAAGGCATCATGCATAGCCTGACAAAGAACTGAATACAGCAGAAGGCAGCCATGTAACCACTGCAGGTGAAAGGAAGACAGGTTCTAATGACATCAAGTGAGCCCCCACCAGCTGCCTTTGAAGACTGTCCCTGGCCTTTCAGCCTTGTGAGTCAATAAATTACATGAAGAGCTCTGACTGATATGTAGCTTAATTGCTCCCTTTTGTAATTAATGCACACTGTATAGTTAGATGGCTTGACATCATAGCACTTTACAAGGTCTGTACTCCAAAGGAAGATGAATAAACTTAAAGCGTAATTCTTACTTATCAAAATACATGAATGACTTCTGAAAATGTGACTTCATGGCCATTAAATTCTGTGATTAATTCAACCAATATTGCATGCCTAATCTGTGACTGTGCTAGCTGCCAATTCCAGCAAGGTCACAGCAGCTCAGCAATGGGAAGTAAATGCAGTCTCTAAATCTTTCCATTTGCTCAATTGACATATCTAGCTCTGTTTGAGATTCTTATCACAAAAAATTTCAAGAGTATTTCAGCAACATAACTGTTACTGATCCAAGACCCTACTAGATGATTGAGGGTCTCTGTGACATCCAGGTTGAGGCTAGAAGAATAGGAGTAGGCATTTGCGTAAGGTTTCCTCTGGCTCATGAGCCTAGAACAGGGAAGATCTCAAAGATAGTTTCCAGAAAGAAAGCTGAGGCCACTAGATAGCTAGTGGGCAGCTCGGTGCTTTGTGACCACCTAGAGGGGTGGGATAGGGAGGGTGGGAGGGAGATGCAAGAGGGAGGGGATATGGGGATATATTTATACCTAGAGCTGATTCACTTTGTTACACAGCAGCAACTAACATGGCACTGTAAAGCAATTATACGCCAATAAAGATGTTACCAAAAAAAAAAAAAAAAAAAAAAAAAAGCTGAGGCCAAGCAACAAGATCCCACCAAAGCAATAAATTGAAGGGGATGGGCAAAGAGTGAGACAAAAACAAGTGGGAGCCAGTGGAGAAATCAGGAGCAACTGGTTGGAACAGAAGGTGAAAGATGGAGAATCTCGGAGACCCAGGTTATCACACCTGGGAAAGGGCTGTGAAGGTGCCAAGCTATTTCAGACAAACAGTAGAAAAATATTGTAGAATCATCATTATTTTAACTATGACAGTGAAAAAAAATTCACTTGTCTAGATGAAAATCAAATAGCATCAGGAAGAGAAAGAGACCCCATGGGTTTCCCATCCTGTTACACGTTTTCACTTCTTTAGACTGTGAGATGGAAATGGTGGATTAGCAATCAACATCCACTCAACTCTCCTCCAGTGTGCCTTCCAGTTGTGCAGAGACTAGAAAACTCATAAACATGTTTCCCTACATTCCCTTGTAGCAAGAGTTCTGGAATCAGGACCCACCAAATTGATGCAATTACATGAGATCCAGAAGGTGAAAGCAGTCACTCTGTTCTTGTTTTGCTTGCTGCTGACAAGTAGGATTTGGGGCGGGGGGTGGGGGGGGAACATGTTGGGTTTTTCTGCAGCTTAATTCTAGTGTCCAGTCACGAGGTTTGTGAGGCTATTGTGGGGAGCTTTTGAATTCCACTGTTCCAAGGCAGCCTCCTGATTCCTGATCAAGCAGCAGCTAAAATTTCAGGCCAGTTCAGCACTTCTGGGAGTCACTCCTGCAGGCCCAGCAATGTGTTCACAACTCCAAATTTATAGGAACAAAATTCCCTATATTTAAATCTCTCCTTAAAAGAGCGAAATAGTTTCTGCTTCCTGAAATTGAACCATGAAATATTATATTTCCTAAAGCATTATAGATTTGTGATGATAAACAAGTCAAGCCAAAGATGAATCCTGGGGCTTCCCTGGTGGCGCAGTGGATAAGAATCTGCCTGCCAATGCAGGGGACACGGGTTCGATCCCTGGTCCGGAAGATCCCACATGCCACGGAGCAACTAAGCCCGTGCAGCACAACTACTGAGCCTGTGCTCTAGAGCCCGCGAGCATCTACTGAAGCCTCCGTGCCTAGAGCCTGTGCTCCTCAACAAGAGAGACCACCGCAATGAGAAGCCCGCACACCACAACCAAGAGTAGCCCCCTCTCGCCGCAACTAGAGAAAGCCCGCATGCAGCAACGAAGACCCAACGCAGCCATAAATAAATTAATTAATTAAAAATTTTTTAATTAAAAAAAAAAAGATGAATCCCATTTATAGGGAGAGGTCATTTAGGTACAAATGATAGTACACATAAAAGAAAAAGCATTGGGGCGTATGCAAATGAGCAAAGCAGCAGAACATACTATATATATCTCTGCAGCAGCTGATTGTGTCTTACTATCTATGTCCTCAGGTAGAAGGGTTTCCGTGAGGCAAACTTCCATAATGCCAAGCGATCCATTTAGAATTGTTAGCCAAGTTAATGAGGTTACTGGTACTCAGGTGTCATTTCCCCATTGTAGGCACTTAGACCCAATGTAGAACATTAATAAATTGAATAGGTCACCAAATGCAGTGGTCTTGTCAAGATGGAGCTGTTTGTAAAAGGTTATGAATCAGATTAAAATCGTCATTTGTCACAGAGCTAGGGAGGCAATACTCTTCCCTTAGCCACAGATCCCTCCACACTTTTCAGAAAACTATTATATAAACCCAGATTACAATATTATTAGAAAGCATTGCCAACTGGAGTATGCAGATCACTACCTGTTTCTCTCATTAAGAGCACAGCAGGGAATAATAACCATGAAATGTCATCCTGGGAAAAGCACAAGCTTGAAAGGAAGTACAGCAGTTGAATTTGGAATCCTATAATGGCCCTGGAGGGAAGGTGATTCAGCTAACATTTGGTATTTGTGAAGATCTGACTGAAAACCTCTACCATTTTTCAGCACTGCAAGTAGGAGACAGAGGGCTTTTTTCTTTTTTCCAGTGGAGTCACTGTGGGAGCTCCAGCTCTGTCCTGTGTTTAGCACTGCCTCAGGGTCAAAGACCCCCAAAAGACCTGGAAATCCAGTTCCTATGGTGCTGCCAGTAGAGCTTCCAAAGTGACTCAGGCAAATTCCAAAAGCAGGATCAACTTGTGAGCAGCAGTGGCCTTTGAAAAACTAAAAATGAGAGAGAATTCACAGAAACAGGATTTTTATGATTACTTATTGTTTGTGAATAATTTTTAAGCACATTTTACACTTGGAGGAGATTGTACAGATATCATCGTATTTGTATTTTCACTAATTGATTGTAAACATTTTTGTCATTATGCATATGCTAAAAGTACAAATAATTGATCTTTTTTTTAAAGGTGAGTATATCTACTTTTCATGCAGGAGAATCCTAGGGAAAAAGTGTTACAAGAGAAAACAACCAAACACTCTCCACTTTAGTCACTGAAACCTAAGGCGGTAACCTGAGTTCCTATTGCTTAGCCCCTCCAAATGTCTATCCCCTTATTAACAACTCTGCTTTATTAAAATAACAGTTTCACACAGCATTTCTACAACAAGGGAGCATGACAATCAAGCCTAAATCCATATTCTGCAGCTTGGTATGTGCGCTTCCCCTAAACTATCATTATTAACCAAGTTATAAAGATTTAAGTAAGAAATTTAAAATGTAAGCAAGTTTGAGAGATAAACAGCTACCAAAAACAAAACAAAGGGTAAATTTTACCATAAAATGTCATGTGTGATTTTAAGTGCTTTAGAATATATCGTTCCACTGCTGTAAAGTTAATTCTTGATGTGTGTATGTGTAAAATGTATATACACACAGTACGAGCATTTGCAGACAAGGCCAAATTAGAATATTTTAAATTACATAAAAACTTATTAATTTTTCTTCTGTGAATCTTAACTTTACAAAGCAGGGAGTAGCTAAAGTCAACATTAAACCCTCAGAACTTTATTTCAAAATATAAAAGAGCATCGAATTGGCATCACTCTTTGTCACCTATGTGTATATCAGGCCTTGCAAGTGATTCTACAGTTGCCTCACAGTGGGGCCCTCCAAGCCTCTGAGATACCTGATTCCTGTGCTCTGCTACATATCTAACTCCTGCATCCAGCAGAGCGCAGGGTCATTCTTAGGTCATGGTGGTTAAAGATGGCTGTCAATTCACTGCTTGGGCTGGGTTTCAGGTCTCCTTTATCTCTGTCATATTGATGATTCCTAGTGATATCTTAGGAACTTAACCACACCAGCGATATGCATCTTAATGGTGTGTTTTGTAGCACCAAAGTGTTTGTATTAAAAGCTCAGTATGGTGTATTTGAAAGAGTCTGTTACCCTTTGAAAGCTAAGAACTGGAACAAATATACACTTTTATCTGAATAAACGGTTATGGTTCTATGCTATCTTGCAGATTTTTAAAAGGGGGGTGGTTGTAATAAAACAAGTTGAAACTAGCTCATCCTGCCTTTTCTTGTGCAAAAGTAATTATTATTCAGTCAAAAATATGCAGTGAAAAAGAATAATTGCATAAGAGGACACTATAATCCTCAAAGTATCCACCTGGTGTTTTTATTTTGATGAATACCCTTTTGGATCCCTGTGCCCATGCAACTTAATGGTTGTTACAATTCTCTATGGCTAAGGAGAAAGATAAGCCTTAATTGTAAATTTGTACCTGCTTTATTGCCAGTGCAATGGCATGAACACATTTAAATTGTCATTCCATTTAATTACTACAATTTTGACATGGACCTACCACAGATAAAATTGATGGCATGAGTTACGAGCACCATAAAAAAATCACTGCTTTCTCCTCAAGGGGTGAGTATTAAGGTGTTCTTCCATATTCTCTACAGTTATCTGCATTAGGTGAAGAAAAAATAAAGCATGGTAATAGGATACCCATCCCCAAATTGCTTCCTTCCAAACTGAGTAATGTTTGTGCCGTGACAATGATGCATGGTCAATTTTTTTAGCTTCTCTGGGTAAGATCTGTGACATTCAAAGAAAAATAAACAAATAAATAAGTAGGCAAGTGGACAAAAATAAAGTTTTCTGTTAAATGAATCCTGTGTTTAATTTCTATCATATTTTCTATTTATCAGCTTTTTCTCAGCAATATTTAAGATACTCATTATGCTTTTGCCTGAAACAAGTGAAAAACAATCTCAGGAGCTGGGTACTAAGCTCAAGTTGTGTGCAGATGGACAGGAGGTATGACAGGGCTATGATAATAGTCGTCTCTGGTAATTTAAAACTGGCAGTAAGGGCTTCCCTGGTGGCGCAGTGGTTGAGACTCCGCCTGCCGATGCAGGGGAGGCGGGTTCATGCCCCGGTCCGGGAAGATCCCACATGCCGCGGAGTGGTTGGGCCCGTGTGCCATGGCCGCTGAGCTTGTGCATCCGGAGCCTGTGCTCCGCAACGGGAGAGGCCACAACAGTAAGAGGCCCGCGTACCGCAAAAAAAAAAAAAAAAAAAAAAAAAAAAAAAAAAAAAAAAAAAAAAAAAAAAAACTGGCAGTAAGAGGAAGTCAGCAGCTCTATTCAAGTGAGAGAGTGGCAGTGTGGTGCCTGGCATCCTGGCACGTGTAGCCAAGTGGAAAGGTGCCAGAGATACTGGCTGAAAGAGCATAAAGTGCTGGCTTTCTCTTCCACAAGTTGAGGGAAGAGCTTTAGCAGCACAACAGCAATGTTTTATTTGGCCACATTAAACTGTCTGCTATTTGAGTTCATTTTCCACATTCTAGTTTATGACTCACTGAAAAAAGAAGTGTTTGTTTAAAATGTCTCCATAAGGGCTTCCCTGGTGGCGCAGTGGTTTAGAATCTGCCTGCCAATGCAGGCGACACGGGTTCAAGCCCTGGTCCGGGAAGATCCCACATGCTGCAGAGCAACTAAGCCACCTGTGTACCACAACTACTGAGCCTGTGCTCTAGAGCCCACGAGCCACAACTACTGAGCCCGCGCGCCTAGTGCCCGTGCTCTGCAATAAGAGAAGCCACTGCAATGAGAAGCCCACGCACCGCCAAGAAGAGTAGCCCCCGCTCACCGCAACTAGAGAAAGCCTGCGTGCAGCAACAAAGACCCAACGCAGCCAAAAATTAAAAAAAAAAAAAAAAAAAAAAAAGTCTCCATAAGCCTCCCTCCCTGTCCCACCTAAATTTCTAAATAAATCTGTAAATCGATTACCCAAATAGATGATGAATCAACGCATCTCTTTTTTTGGTCTTTTAAACTTGAAACTGTCATTGAAAATAAGCTCATA
This sequence comes from Platanista minor, assembly GCA_004363435.1. NCBI lineage: Eukaryota > Metazoa > Chordata > Mammalia > Artiodactyla > Platanistidae > Platanista > Platanista minor. Next base: position 789 of record RJWK010046379.1, on the reverse strand, counting down.
TTTATTTGGTTATTGATCAAGTAGAAATCTTCAATAAAAATATTCTGCCATTTGGTTTCATCCCAAGCATCCTTTGCCTTTCAATTAAGAAATGGTTTTATGTTATACCAATAGAGTGAGATATTCAGAGAATTAAATCAATAGACTATAAATTATATGTGAAAGAAAATATCAGGTCATTGCCCTGACACAACAGATTTATTATTAAAGTAGGCAACTCCATGGCAATTCACTCCATTAGTTTTTATAAAGTAAGAGACAGGGAGAGAGCAATGATAACTTTGGCTTTCTCTTGCTTTTAATGGTTCATTTATAATAGCTACTTATCTCCTATTATTTTAGCTTGCTATAATAATGTCAAGCCAAGAAAAAAGAAGATAATCACCATTATGGGAATATATATTTAATTCAAGTTTGACTGACTATTCCTTAATCTGATTCATGTATTTCTAGAGTAGCCAAAAACACTAAAAAATGCATAGTGATTCTTAGGTACACGTAAAAACTCCACTATACAAGTTACTTTAGGTTTAGAGCACAAAACATCAGGCAGTTTTGGTTGTACTTTCATAGACATGTTACTAGATGAACAACCACATTGCAAGGCCCACCCACAGCCCACCAACTCAAACCTACCTGTGCTAGCAACATCAAGAATAACAGCTGGGGCTTCCCTGGTGGCGCAGTGGTTGAGAGTCCACCTGCCGATGCAGGGGACGCAGGTTCGTGCCCCGGTCCGGGAAGATCCCACATGCCATGGAGAGGCTGGGCCCGAGAGCCATGGCCGCT
>RJWK010046378.1:0-17662 GCA_004363435.1 Platanista minor | reverse complement strand
TCAATTATACATATACATATGTTCCCATATCTCCTCCCTCTTGCATCTCCCTCCTTCCCACCCTCCCCATCCCACCCATGCAGGTGATCACAAAGCACTGAGCTGATCTCCCTGTGCTATGCGGCTGCTTCCCACTAGCTGTCTATTTTACATTTGGTAGTGTACATATGTCCATGCCACTCTCTCACTTTATCACAGCTTACCCTTCCCCCTCCCCATATCCTCAAGTCCATTCTCTAGTAGGTCTGTGTCTTTATTCCTGTCCTGCCCCCAGGCCCTTCACGACACTTCTTTTTTTCTTAGATTCCATATATATGTGTTAGCATACAGTAAAATACTCCTTTTTTAAAAAAGTTTTCTTCTCTTTCTAAAGTCAGCTTGTAGTGTTTATATCTATGTTTTGAAAATGTTGCATTGCTACAAGAATTGTAACTCAAGACTTCAACACCCAGAAGAAAATAAACATTTTGGTCTGATTACATTTTTGGCTTCTACAAAAGAAATTTTGTTCATGTGAATTGGGACTTTTAGAAAAAACTATAGATCTGTTTGTTACTGCATCACATCAGGCTATGATGAACTCTGGATAATAACAAAAATAATATGTAATAATAGTATGTATAATAATTTATATGATATTTTTACTTTGTGTCTGGAACCATCAATCAGTGCCTACCTGGCAGGGGTTACTGCTTAAACCCAGTGTCTGTAGGTGTGGGTAACCAACTGTTTACCTCTCAATGTATACTCTTTTCATTGGTTTACTCATTTCTGCTCTTGAACTCTTATAACCTAAAAAAAAAGCTGATTTTTCTCTTCATTTTTTAACTCCTCAAACACTGGAATTTAGTTACTTTAAGCAATGTGTTTAAATGGAAATCTAGATCCTATAGCCTGAGAAATTTAATATTCTGGTACAGCAACAGAACATTAAATAGCGTGATGTCTGGAGATAGATGATTACTAGGTAAAAATTGTGTAGCTACCAGATCAGTTTGCACCTAAGTAAATGCAACTCTCAAAAAAATGATAATGTTAATTTCAGTTACATGTAAAACATGATTTTTAAAAATTTTTATTGGAGTATAGTTGATTTACAATGCTGTGTTAGTTTTAGGTGTACAGCAAAGTGAATCGATTATAACATATACATATATCCACTCTTTTTTAGATTCTTTTCCATACAGGCCATTACAAAGTAATGAGTAGAGTTCCCTGTGCTATACAGTAGGTCCTTATTAGTTACCTATTTTATATATAGTAGTGTATATTTTGATAGTATTAAGGATTGTACATTCTGAGAAGATTTATGGAGTTTGTGTTTTTTTGAAGAAACTTTTAGAAAAAAGAATTTAGTTAGACTGTTTCGAGATTCAAGAGGTAAAGTTATTGTGAGTGCTGGTTCTGTTAGTATCTAACAACAAAGATTATTTTCATTAGCTATGTCCTTTAACTCCAGTTATACCAGTAGTAGTTACAGAATCTTAGGGGTAGAAAAGATCATCTGTTGAAACGATATTTTTACAGATGTTCACGATGAGCTTTAAAATATGTGTTTTTTTATACATAAGACATCATCAGTTCTTACCTCAGCATGAAGTAGAACTACTCAAAATGTGGTTTGGAGATCTCTGTACATTTGTGGAATGTTTATTATGTGTCTCCTATGAGACAAATGCAGAAATAATGTTTCAAAAAACTTAAGAGCAATTTTACATTGCCAGGACATTCAAGTGCATGATCAGTGGGCTTGTATTTTGCATGTTTTTTTTTCCTTTTTTACATTTAACTTTTCTAAGAATTCATTTTATTGTATTTGACAAAAATACTCATAATAGGTTGGAATATTTTTAAATAGTTCTTTTTCAGAGACATACTGAAGAAGCATTACTTTAGAGGCTTCATATATTTCTAATCGTCACAACTTTTCTATACTTTTAGTCTTACTGTACACACTTTAAAGATCTCCAGAGTAACTTTATACACTGTGTAAACACCATTGCTCAAAGTGAACTTTTATACAAGTACAGAGCAAAAAAACCCTTCAGCTATTTTCCTGACTTTGGGGTTGATTTACAATTTGAAGGAACATGAACACCTTTTTGATCCTTAGAGAGGGCAGTCATACTGTACTCTTAGGGCTATTATACTTTTGGACCCTAGACAGTCATTGATGAAGTAGCTGTCTATTCTGGACCACACTTCAGGTAAACTTGGAGCTCCATAAATACTTAACAGCTAAAATATTACAACTCAAATCATTGGACTTTCCAAAAAACCAGCTACTTTCCCTAGAAATTAAAAGCCTTCGTAGAAAGTTCTTGCTTGGATTTGGACTAAGCAAGGTGAAGGGATTACATGTTATGGGTCCTGAGGAACGAGCACTCCAGGGATCATTAGTCTCCGCAGAGAGAAAACAGCTGTGCTTCATGGTTTGTTCAGTTACTCCAAGAAACGCACCTCATTTTTCTTGCCAAATCAATTAGGATAAACTGTTGCATAGCAGAGGCTGATAGTTTTCTCAGCAGAAAAACAATAATGCAGGCCTTTGGTAAATTTCGGGTGTCTAGAATGTTAGGTACCGAGCACTTAAATTGTGGAAATGTATTAGGTAATATTTTTGAGTGTACTCATAACTGTAAAATACACCTAACCAGTTTGAAATTTGCCTGTTTTTACATTAGACTTCACATGTATTAGCTTAATTTTGCTCTTGTATTTTCAAATAAATAATAGTTACTGGCAACATTATTTTATCTGTTAGTTACTGGCAACATCATTTTATCTGTTTTAGTAATTCAATTTCTATACAATCATCTGTATATCTTATGCCCTCTTACTTATTCTTAATATTCACACAAATGTTATTTGATGTACATTTTTACTAGTGTGATGGACATTGTTGTATGTGTATCTGGGCAGCTATAATTTTTAAGGCATGACTAGTGATTTGATGCTGAAACATTACTCCAGATTCATAAATGAATCTTACATTTTTTTTTTTTCTCCTCACTTTTCATGCTGCAGTTGAGCTACTTTCTTAGCCTACATGCTGTAGCTGGATGAAAAGAAAGGTTGCAAAAATCATGGGCAACACAGTTATTTAATATGTTGCACTAAATCCCTGAACTAAAATAAATCCTTGAGTCCAAGGTTTTTTGTTTTGTTTTGCAAATGCACCTGAAACAGGAGCTACAGACATACACAAATTATAGTCTATGTATCTATAGTAAATTTTTTTTAACTCAAAGTAGTTATTAATCTTATGATAGTTAACATAACTAAATCTTAGTATTAGTAAAATATCATAATAATAAACTAAATTTCAAATGTATGTTTCATACATACATAAATTAATTTTGATTTTGTCATTGCCATACTTCTTAGTGTAAAGCATTTTATGAGGAATGTACTTATGAAGTCTTCATTGTCTTAAATTGTGAAGACAGAGAAAAACTAAACTGTTTTCCACAATGCTTACACAATTCATTTATTCATTTACTCATTCATTCAACAAGTATTCATTGAAAATCTAACAATTGCCAGGCAGTGTTCTAGGCAGTGAAGAAAGAGCAGTGACTAAATTGAAAAAAAATGCCAACTGTCTTTCACAAAGTATCACCTCCTGAAGTCTTATGCTTTTTATAATTATCTGTCTTAATCATTCTGCTCTGCAATATGTTGAAAGGCTAAAGAAGCAAGTTCAGAATGTGAATAGAAATGTAAAGTTTAACTCCCAGTGTGGAGTTGAATTCTATTCAGTCTTCGTTACCACTTAATTTGCTTATATATAAAAGTATATTATAATTTTGGTGAACTTTGAACTTTATTTCCAGAGATGGGCAATTGCTTTCTATTTGCTTTCTATATACCTTTATAAGATTTGCTGTTATTTATGTGTTGCTATTTTACATAAGAAGTCAAAAGACTAAAAACCTGTTAACAGTACCCCAACTGGTGTCATCTAAGTGATTAGTACTGACATTGCTTTAAAAAAAGTAAACATCATATACATGCACACTTATAAAATGCAAACAATATAAAAAGTAACTATTTTTTTAAAGAATATTTTCTTCCCTCCTTATTTAAACTAACCATTGTTAGCAAGTTCTTTTGACTCATTCTTCCCTAGGAAAAACTAACTAATTTACTAATAAATAAATTCATATACCACCATGTAAATATTTATTATCTACCTTTTATTCTTCAAGTATATTTACAGAAAAACATCATATTGTACAATAGATATTCCATGCTTTGCTTTGTGTAATTAATACTGTATTTTATTTTTACATCAGTATATGGAAGAACTTAATCCCTTTTGTTTATCATTTTGTTTACTTTTCTACTATGTGAATGTAGCATCCTTTACATCTCCCATCCCCTACTGAGGACACGTGGACTGTTTCTACATATAAATATTTCTTAATGAAGCAGATAGTTAAACTCTTTGCAGGAACTCAAAGTAAAACCCCAATTTGTTTGTGATTTCAAGTTCCCTCAGGGTTTGCCAACATGTGCTTATCTTTCCTTCTGAGAATCTTTAGAACATGCCTATCCTATTCTGGAAGCTATCCTGGCCCTTCTGCACAGGAAGGATGCATCCAAGGACTACAGGAACTCCCTGACTTTGCCTGTGATGGTTCAGGTTGGTTTCACAAGGAAAAAGAAAAACACATTAATCTGGTGGAACTAATCCTTCCTGGGGCCTGGCCCAGCACTAATCCATGAAAAAATTAACTCTCAGTTATCTGTGACAATGAATGAAGTTACTGTGGAGGGCAAAGACCTTGAAAAAAAAAAAAATATATATATATATATATACATATATAAATAAATAAGATTCTTAATCATGTTCCTCATTCTATTAAAGAACAACTTTTGTTTCACTTATATTTGTTCCTCTAAGAGCTAACAGTGAAGTTCAAAATAAAAACTGATAAGTTAAAAAACAAAAAGGCAGGACTAGAAACATGGCAGAAAAGACTGGGATAAGTCACTAAATGAATAATTTACTCTTATCAATGGAAGTTGATAGTCACATAAAGAAACACCAGGGACAGGGTCATTTCATGATGATTTATCACCACTCATTGCTATTAAACATGAACAGTCACAATACAAACATATAGGAAGGCAATAAGAAGACATTGAAAAGCTATGCTTTTCTCTAAGGACATTTTGGCAGCTGCAGAGAGCTTTTGGTTTCTAAGAAAAGCAATGGCATGCTATCAACATAAAACTGCCATGTCATTGTAAATTGTGAGATAGAATATATCATTGGATTTGAAGGAAATTTCTGATAAGGGATTTGGTTGGAAGGGATTGCTTTTGGCTTCTCTGGGTTGATGACAGCTGCTTCTGGGAGTCCAGACTCACTCCCCTCTCACTGACCTCAGTCATCATCACTGCCGAACTGGCAGGATTGGAGAGTCCCACTGGCAACTCTCTCATCAACACTGGCTGCCAGATACTGCACTGTAACTAGCAGGAGGTCACTGTGCAGAGTTCAGGGTTAAACACCTACTTTCTGATGCTCGCTGCTGAAGACTCAAGTACCTCCCATCCCCCCAAGTCTAGTTAGAAACGAAGAGGTCATGGGCTTCCCTAGTGGTGCAGTGGTTGAGAGTCTGCCTGCCGATGCAGGGGACACGGCTTCGTGCCCCAGTCCGGGAAGATCCCACATGCCGCAGAGTGGCTGGGCCCGTGAGCCATGGCCACTGAGCCTGCGCGTCCGGAGCCTGTGCTCTGCAATGGGAGAGGCCACAACAGTGAGACGCCCGCGTACCGCAAAAAAAAAAAACAAAAAACAAACAAACAGAAACAAAGAGGTCAGCAACAGATGACTACATGAAGCTCTGCTTTAATAATACAGTGCAGTAACAATTGTTGTAAGCTATTTTCTTTTAAGGTGTTTATTTTTATTTATTTTTAAAATCGTCTTCCAGCTCATTCCAGTGCCATGGAAAACCAGTTAATCCTTATTATTTTTTATTTATTTGTGAACACAAAAAAAACAAAGGTCAAATGCAAAAGCTTTATTGGGGAAAATAAAATGATGAAATACACAGCTGTCTTAATGCTATTTTATGGACCTATTATCTACTGCTAATTGAATCCATGCATAGCAGTGATCATAAAATACAGGAAGGACAGAAAGCTCAGCGAAGGCACCCTGAATAAGGGAAACCTTACTAATCTTACAAAATCAAAAATGTGAAAAGAACTGTACCCTACTATGATACTAGAGGCCTATATAACATAGGAATAGAAGCAACTAATTTCTTGGAAAGAACAAGCCAATTTTTCAAATATGAGATAGATTTATAACAGAATGACTATTCATACTCCATGAGTGACATACTTATTTTTTACTCTTTTATTCAGAATAAAAGGTAGGTTTCTGGTAACAATATAACTGAATAATTGTACTTTTGTATGCTTATTTAATTGGAAATTGATCCTTTCCTTCAATCCTTTAACTTTTTAGTGGTTTAACCAGTGAAATAATAACTACTCCCTTGGTATAGAATTTTCACACTGTTTTTGCTTATGGAGACAAGGTTGCAGCCCATTGGTGTTTACATGGAAAGTAGATTTCATGTGGATGCATGTTCTTTGGTTAATTTGATGGCATTCTGTGTGTACTCATTCTGTCTGTCTATAAGTGTGTGTGTGTGTGTGTGTGTGTGTGTGTGTGAATGGGAAAACTGGAAGGTGCATTTTAATCTTATTTAGAAGACGCTATACAATCCTGACAGGCATTGCTCCTTCCCACTAACAGAAAAGAACAAGGAAGAAGTAAGCAAAATTGATCTCTGTTCTTACAGAATTCATAGTGGAGCACATTATGGTTAGAAAATAAATGTTCGCATATCTGTAACAGGGAACTTACAATATACCCAGGAGATATATAGGATGTGCTCCTAAACTATTCTAGGGAGTATCAAAGAGCCCTTCCCGAAGAAAGTGAGATTTGAGTCATTACATTTTATACTTAAGATCAATCCCCAAACCCTCGCCTCCAACTTCTATTCCAACATTTGTCTTCTCCATGTTATGAACTATAGTTACTAAATTAAATTGCTGGGGCTGCCATAACAAGGTACCACAAACTGGGTGGCTTAAGACAATAGAAATGCAGGCTAGAAGTCCAAAATTAAGGTACTTGCAGTGCCATGTTCCCTCTGATCCTCCAGGGGAAGTTACTTCCTTGCCTCTTGCAGGTTCTGGTAACCCCAGCCGTTCCTTGGATTGTGAACACATGACTCCAGTCTCTGCTTCCATCTTCATGTGGTTGTTTGTCTTCTCTCTCTGTCTCTCTGTGTGCCTTCACATGGTATTTTCTCTGCGCATCCCTATCTGTGTCCAAATTCCCCTATTTCTATGAGAATATCAGTCATATTGGATTAGAATCCACCCTAATGATCTCATTTTAATTTTTTTAGATCTGCAAAGACCCTATTTCAAGGTCACAAACACAAGTACTAAAGACTAGGACTTCAACATATCTTTATTTAGGGGAAGGGGAAACAATTCAACCTACAGTTGCTAACATCTCTTGCCCCAAAAGCACAAGACTAACACCGCACTTCTCCTTTCACCCATGTAGAATATGTTATGTAATATACACATATCTTCCTGTAGTGAATTTTCTTATATACGTTTTCCCAAACACAAAGACTACTTGTTAAATAATGAACATGCAGATTAAAAAAAAAGAATTTTATTTTCTCAAATAATTTTTCAATTGATTTCAAACTTATTATGGAAATGAAAACAGAAAAATTCTCTATAGTTCATGCCACTGTCTTACATTAACTGCTAATTTGTCAGAAAAATACCAAAAGAATACCAAAACTCCCAAGGTGATAATGTGAAATAGCCTAATATATTATCCTGACAATATCCCTATAGGCTGCAAAGGAATATGAAATCCAACAAGGGAAGATGCTCTGCTGGGAAACTTCCCTGTAAGAGTGAGAATGATCACCTTCTGAAACTATCCTCAAGACCACTCCAGCTGCAACGGAATTTTATGAAGAAAGACATTATCTCTCAGGCACAAAGCACAGTGCTTGGTAAAACAAATTACATTCCAATTGAAGCCTTTGAGCATTTTTCAAGAATAATGAAAAATCAGAAAGCTTCTGAAGTCTGTTTAATAAGAAAGAAAAAAATTATAAAGATTGGTCTGGGAGAGAAAAATCACTAGGCTCTGTGTTTTCTATATATGGCTTCAGATTTGTAGAATTAAAGAAATATCTTCATATAATCAAAATTTACTTTTCTTATTTCATTCCCGTGATGTTAATATTAAAGTAAGAAAAGATCTAGGATGGAAGTGCTATAAGAAACTGTAATCAAATCACTGTGTATCAGAACCAGGTCTTAAGTTTATAGGAACCCCCCTTTTAATATGTCAGATTTCATCAGGCTGTCAGTGACCAGTTCATGCTAATCATCATACAAGGGGCAGATATAGCAATTGAAATATCAATTTACTAGTTTTACGTGATATTACAATCATAATGCAAGTTGGTCATACTCATCAATAACAAAAATGCAAGTTAATGAAAGAAAAAAAAATCCTCTCAGTCTGAAAATACCTTTTAAAAGCTATAGTTTTTTGGGTTTTATTTAATAATGTGAGGAAATAGATCTTCACATATGTCAGGTGTGATTCATTCAAAAGCACCATAACTTTTCTGAAGGTCGATTTGACAACACACACCAACAAATGTTTGAAAAGTGTATGCTTTTTGGTTCTACAGTAAAACTTCTGAGAATTTACTTAAGTAACTAATCAGACAAATGTACAAAGATATATGCATCAGGAATTTCATTACATTAATGTTTATTGTAACAAAAAACTATAAAGTAATTGAAATAGCCATCAATATGATTGTACATAAAAATTTTATAAAATGAAATACAGCAAAGCTGAATCTGAACCTGATTGCTTCTCTAGATTTTAATTAATTGGAAATACAGGGCCTGAAGAACATATTGAATGATACTACAGGGTTATAATCAGCAAAATCCAGTCTTTTTTACAAATGAATTGTGAAGAAAGATAAAAGGAATGAGAGAATAGAAACCAATAAATTTAAAAGAATTTAAGTGATATATTAGCCCATATGGAACTGATTGGATCACTATAAAAATAAAGAACAACAACTAAAAAAAAACTGATAACATGAACAGAGACATTTAAACATTGAATATTTGATTATATTAAGGAATTTTAATTAACCTTTAGATGAGATAATAGTATTGCTATGTTTTTAAAATCCATATCTTTAGAGATATTTTCAAATACATGGATATAATATCTGGATATTTTCACTTTGATTCAGGTTTGGGGATGGAGGTGAGTAGGTGGGGTATGGATAAAACATGATTAGGTTGGTAATTGCCGAAGTCTTGGTATCAGTACCTGGAAGCTCACTATACTTTCCCTATTTTTATAACACTTTAGGAAAATCATGTAAAAATTTAGAAATCATTTAAAGCTAAATCTGAAAGCAAAGCTATATCATATATAACATTGTTTCTTCATGTAAAATATAAACAGCAAGCACACATACATAGTAAGAAAAGCTGAAAAGATAAAGGAAATATTCATAGTAATTATCTCTGGATAGTGGCATACATAAAGGCCATTCATTTCATTATGCTTTTCAGTAAATTTGTAATTTATTTTGCCAGTTCTAACTACAGAAGATGGAAAATAGAACTATTTTCACCTTAAAATATATCTGTTTATTCACTACATCTTTCCAATGAGCTGTTATCCAAAACATTGTCCTGCCTGTATCAAAAAGAAAAAAAATATCCTTTGGAGAGGCTTGAAAAACAGTTCACACAGTCCCTAGCCTACCAGATGTGTTTGTCATGGTTGGAGTTCTCCCCCTCCGAAGGTAACAATAAAAGCTGCCCAGTACTCCTTCAGTTGTTCAGTGTTTTCAAAACTACGCATAGATCATCTTCTTTTGTTGATATACTCACTCTTCAAAATGTTAGCCAATTAACTCTGCCAGAGTTGACTTTCTTTTCACTTCACAGCTATGGTTTGGTAAATATCCAGCCCTGAAGGATTTCTGCCTATGTTTAACAGAACCCAATTTCCATTGATTTTACAAGTATAACTCTTGGGAGTCATCTTGTTTCCATTCTACAGATCCCTAATTTTGCTGTTTTTCTGGGTGACTAAGAATGAAAAAGTAAGGTTCATTTCACATTGTCCACTGTCATATTCTTATACTGACTTGCATAAATAGTTCCTAATAAAATTTTTAATTTATTTTTTCCTTTAAGCATCCTATTTCTTCACAGTTTTCTATTCAGTGCCAGGTTGAAATTAATTTCCCTTATCATCTTGCACATCTCTCTTCTACATCAGTCTAAAGGCCATTTTCTTTTTCTCTCTCTTTCTTCCTCTCTCTTAACTTGCTTTTTTTCCCTTTTTTTTTCTCTCTCCCTCTCTCTCTCTCTGTCTCTCTTTCCCTCCCTTCATTTCTTCCTTTCTCTCTCTCTTTCCTTTTCTCCTTTTCGTTCTCAACCTTTCTTTCTGATTACTTCCATCAAGACCAATCCCTCTTTAAAATTTCAGTTAATTTGAATTTCTGTCAATGACAACACAAGTGTTTTAGATTACTAGGAAATTACTGATTAGGTGTCCGAAGCTAATTAGTGTGATCCTTGATAACACTACTTTAAGTGATTTATACACTGGGAAACTGCCACAACCCCAAATATAAATAATATATGATTCATCCAAATTCATCCAGGTTTCCCTAATGACAGGGTTGCTTTTTTTTTTTTTTTTTTTTTTTTTTTTTTTTTTTTTTTTTTTTTTTTTTTTTTTTTTTTTTTTTTTTTTTTTTTTTTTTTTTTTTTTTTTTTTTTTTTTGCGGTACGCGGGCCTCTCACTGCTGTGGCCTCTCCCGCTGCGGAGCACAGGCTCCAGACGTGCAGGCTCAGCGGCCATGGCTCACGGGCCCAGCCGCTCTGCGGCACGTCGGATCTTCCCGGACCGGGGCACGAACCCGTGTCCCCTGCATCGGCAGGTGGACTCTCAACCACTGCGCCACCAGGGAAGCCCAGGGTTACTTTTTAATTAGTAACTTTCTACTGTTTCAGTGATCTACTGACTATGCTTTGTGACAATTTTTTTTTTCTTTACATGAACTTTATTGAGATTTAATTTACATACAATGAAAATGGTCTCATTTTAAGTGTACATTTTGATGAGTTTTGACAAATATATACAGTTGTGTAATTATCATCACAATCAAGGTATAGAACATTTCCATTACCCCCAAAAGTTTTCTTGGTCCCCTTCCCAGTCAAACCCCACTCCACACCCAGGTCCTGGGCAGCCACTGATCTGCTTTCTGTCATTGCAGATTACAATGTCGTTTCTATATTGTCATGCTCAGCACTGTGTTTTTGAGACTTATCCACATTTTTACACATATCAGTTATTCATTCCATTTTTTGTTCAACCTAATTTCTGTAGCATGAGTTCGTAAGCTGTGCTCCCAAATAGACCCTCCTTTTGTGAATATATGTTCACTTTAATGAGACTACAAAGAGCAGGTGGGTGAGCTTGGTGGCACAAGATAAAACCTAGTAGTTCAGCATTTGGAGTCAGGTCATACACATAAAAAGCATGAACACATGCTCTTGAATGAGCATGATTAAAAAGAAGAATTCATAAGAATGACATGTTCACTATATTTGTAGCATCTCCTGATTCCTGTAAAGACTGGAAAACCTCAAGAAATATTTCTCTAGCAATACTTTAGAGTTTCTCTCTGATTATGACAGCATGAACAGCTGAATTTCAACTCACATATTTCATCTTCAAAGCACAGAAGTGTATGTAGCTAAAACCCACTACATTCTCTTAAAAGAGAACTTCACTGATTTGTGAATTCCACAAGAAAACTGTTACCAATATCTAAAAGGCATTTCAGTACAGGAGAAATTTGTCCTTTGCCCACATTTTTAACACATATGGTTGATGGGTTCATCGTTTCTATGAAGTAGGTACTATTATGGTCTCCATTTTACACATTAAGCTCAGGGATGCTATGTACCTAATTCAAAGTCACGCAGCTACTGAAGGTTCAAGGTAATATTGAACCCCAGGCAGCTCATCTTCAGAGCCTTCTAAGTCACACTGCTTTCTTGAAAACAAAATTCAAATGAACTCCTCTTAACATTTGGGCATATTAGTTACAAGGAGCCACTACTGATGTTTAAAGATATAAAACATTAAAGATAAAGTACTTGTGCTCTTTGTCTATAACCCTCAGATGCATTCTCCTCTTTCACTTCCTATAGGGCCCCAATCTCATGAGTTATTGTTTCTACTTTTGGGCACTTCATACTTTTTATATAAGTAATAGAAATACATTAACATAAGCATATGAAATCTTGATTTGAGTGATTTTCATGTAATAAAATAGTATATTTTCATTCAATATTATGTTTATGTTAAAATGTTTTTCATTGGCTGTCTAGTCTTAGGAGTTGGGAGTCAGCATTTATACAACTGTTTAACAGGGATTTTGAAAAACTTTGCAGAGGATGTGACCTGCTTCAAGTTATAGGTAGCCCACAGTTGCAGAGGAAGCTCTTTTCTCTAGCTTTGCGAAACAGCATGTAAAACATGGACCGGCTTAAACCGGTTTTGCCTCCTTACATTCATTGATTGATTAATCAAACCTTGAGATATTTTACAGAGACAGCCCTGCACATGTGCAAGATGGGAACCCATGTCTCCAGGAGGACCTTAGAAGAACCAGGAACTCAAAGAATAGGCATGTTGCAACAGGAACCCTTTATGTAGTGAGGAGTTCTTCAATAAGGAAAATCTGGCTTCCAGAACAAGGAATAGCTTATATGGACTAATTTGAGACGAGCCAATCAGCTTCCAAGTTTGAAATTCCCCTAACCCCTTAAATTTCACCTTTAAGGAACTCAAAGAATAGGCATGTTGCAGGCACCCCAAACCCTGAATCGAGGAGACAGAATTGAGTCTTGGCTTCTGTCTCCTTGCCAACTGACCTCACAATAAAGCTATTTCTTTTCTCAAAAGCCAGTGCCATGGTATTGCCTCCTAGGTGTGTCAGGCAGTGAGCCCTTGCTCGATAACATTTGCATGGAATCAAATATGTTTTGCCAGGCTTAGGGCAAGTCTTGGTGGAAGCACGTGTATTGGTACCTCTAGTATGGACATTCTTGAGCAGTGAGTGGACCAAGTGAGTCAGGAAATGAAGAAGAATAGACTGGATGCCAGGGTGGATTTCAGCTGATGGATTAATGTGTGGGAGGAAGTGAGGAACATCCTAAAAACAATTGCAAGACACTCTGGAAAACCCTAATTTCTAGTCTTTTTGAAAGTGAAGCCCTAATGACAAAAATGAGGTCATTCAGAAAAGGTAAAAGTGACATTATTTTGTAACCACAGACTAATGAAGCCTGTTTTATATGGATTACTCAGTGTTCATTCCCTTGGCTTTTGAAGGATTTTCACAGACATTAGAAGTGACTTATTATTAAACACACATTCCTGCAGGGTCAGCAAACATGTTTGCAAGACTAGTCTACACCTCACATAAGATTCAAAGCCATGTGAGGACAAGCACATTTCTGTAGAACTTTGGGTCAGGTGGCTTGCAGAATAGGACTCTTAGAAAAACAATTATGGGTGTTGGAAGATCAATACTGGAGATTTGGCATCACTGCAAAAATGCCCTCTTCATAATTTTACAGTCATCTCTGCTGATATGCAAACTGATCAGAGGGAAAGAAATTATATTTACATCTCACATATGCTTCAATATGCTTTCTGAAAGAAAAATAGTGGTACTTCATGCAGGCTTTCACACCACAGAAGTCAATCCTTCTAATTCTTAGACCAGCCCTATGTTGTTGTGTTTCTGGCAACTCCTCAGCCACCTGTGCAACATTCTAAATTGTCATTTCACAAAGCTGAGGCCGTCTCTTTATACGCTTAATAAAGTCAAACATGGAGAACTCCAGGCTTTAGGGATAGAGGAATTGGGGAAAATTAGAGAGGAAAATGCATATGGAAAAAATAATACCAAGTTGTTATTCTAGCAAATGGTCACATTTGTTTTCAATATGGTTTTGAATTCGGTGTGCAAGATTGAAATTTGACTTTTCTTCGAAGTCAGTCTCAACCTAGCTATGAATGGAAGAAGTTATTGAAGGCTGCAAAGAATATCTGGAACAAAGCAGTACTCAGATATAAGTAATTTCCAAGACATTACTTAGGTTAATTTGGTTACATTTTTCTCAAGGGTAAAATAAACATAATAATAATTGCCATGGCCTGGTACAGAATATTTTCAGTGAAAAAAATTTCTTTTAGTTCCAGCATTACAGGTAATGTCACTGTTATTTTAGTCAAATCCTTGTTTTAGTTGAAGCTGAAGGCTGTGTGATCAGTAAGGCCAAAAATGAAGGGTAAGTGGGACATCTTTGACTCAAGAAGAACAATAACTCTGTGATGAAAGGCTCCAGATAAGTATCTCCCTAGTGATATTTGCTAATTTGTTACTTTTTGATATGCATTTATTTTTAATCATGGCAGAACAGCAGTCAACAGTACCATATGAATATTTCCATTGACTTAAGGAATTCCAGAGGACAAAATTCACTTTCACTTTTTATTTTTTTGTATCACTTTAAAGACTACATTATGGAAAATTTTCAATAGTAAATCAGTCCAGCCTATAAATACATTGGGTGCGTTTCATACCCCTCCCCAGACCAGGATGCAAAGCCAGACTGAGCTTGGGATTGGCTGAATGTCTTGGCATGAGAGCCTTGGCATTTGGCGGTTGAATTTCCAGACCCAAAGCTAAATGGGTATTTTCCTCTACAGTTTGCTGTGGTAGTTTGGGGAAAGTGTATGTCAAGAAATAAACTGCCAACTTGAGCGTGCCTAATTGTGCAATTAAGAGAACCATTGCAAACTTTATAGCATTACTGGAAGAAAGCAAATACTAGCTGCCATACAAGTACTGTGAAGTGGAATCAAAATATGTCCCCACACCCCAAATGGGAGGAGCCTGTCTTGCCATGAAATATATAGAAATGCAGCACCCATTAGAAGATTCTGAATGCCAGGGATGTGAGCTGATGGAGGGAAGGACTTTTTGAGCGTGATATCAAAATGAAAGCCACAACTTTGCCTTTATCCTAGGACAATTGTGTGATCCTTACACATTAAACATTAAATACTAATTATAGACTTTGGAAGACCTCTCTTGGATGCTTGGGGATGGTATCTAATGGTTAGATTGAAAAGGTTACCCGTAGATTAAAAATACAATGCAGTTTATATTTCTAGATTTCTTCTTATATATTTAGGAAGAATACCAGAAGAATAAAAATGAAGTTTAAAGTTATCCTTAAATTTTGAGACTCTCTGGCTTCTAACACTTCTTTAACTCTTCTATGGAAAAGTGTAGTTCTTTGTCACTCATACTCCACCTTTGTCATATATACACTAACAATGCCCATTGCCATACAGACACAAATTTCACCACGAATATTGGCAGAAGTAGCAAAACTAATTAATGTAGTAGAAAGAAAACCCCAACTGGTATCAGAAGACCTGGTTTAAATCTTGATTTACCGGTTGTGTTGATGTGTGAATGGTAGATGTGTATATCTGTGGTTCCCTCATAGAGCCCTGAGAGTCAGTAATCCTTACTTTTCATAGGAACTCTCAGTATACACCTGCCTTTCTTCCACAGACCCTGACAAATTCACACCACACTGATCCTTTACTCTCATGATGATACATGTTACATTTTATTTACATTATATAAGTAGGTACACCATTGTATTCCACTTAGAAGTTTATCTTATCCATCCACATATTTGATGTGAAGAACAGCTCTGAATAAAAGAGCAATAGAACCAGGGCCTGGTCCACTTTGCTCTCAATGCCTATCAATTCTCTTGCTTTGGGACATGGACTCCTTTACTTCATGACACAGTGCCAGCTCTAATAATGAGCTAGAAACAGAAATCATCGGCAGATATCACTTAGGACTAAGAAGGCAAAATTCTGTGTAAGAATATTGCAAATTCAAACTCAGGAGTTTAATAAGTAATAATAGACTGTGGCAAAAGAGAGTTTAATATAAGACTAAGTTATTTCTATATTTGACAATCTCTTAGTAAACTTACTAGTTGTATAAGATTGAAAGGAGGAAAACTAAATTATCATCATATTAGTTGCTAACAAAATTTGTTGAAATCAAACTTTTTTTCAGAATACCATAGATATTGATGTGGATATGCATGCAAATTTTTAAAGCTGTTTTAAACTTGGATGATTACAACATACCATACATAATATTTTTTTCTGGCTCTATTAAAGATTTACATGTAAAGGCTAAAATAATACAGCAAAATAAAATATTAAAACATATTTTCATATAATTGGGTTGGGCTACCCTATCCTAGAATGATACCTAGGCTAGAAATCTTGAAATGCTTATTTTACATTTATTTCATTAAAGTCTGAGTGTTTTAAAAAGTTATTTAGTGATAAATAAGGAATAAATGTCTATCATATATTTTACAGAATTTTTGGTCTTTTTTTAATTGAAATATAGTTTATTTACAATGTTGTATTAGTTTCAAGTGTACAGCAAAGTGATTCAGTTATACACACACACACACGCATATATATATATATATATATATATATATATATATATATATATATATATATATATATGCGTGTGTGTGTGTGTTGACAATTTGGTAACGTATACCTACATTTAAGGTGACATACACTTAGGGTCAGAAAGTACTTCTAGGGATCTATCCTAATAATAGTGCAATAAACACGTAATTGCACAAAGATGGGTTTCACTGCTCTATACAAATGTTTAAAATAGCAAAATTTTGGAAATAATTCAAATTGCCACCAATTTGAGACTGATTATATAAATGTGGTAAGTCCACATAGCAAAATACTATTCAGTAACTAAAAACGCAGAAAGGGAAGTTCAGGTGCCTGATAAGAGGGAGTAAGTACACTCTAACCCATCTTTCCCACTGGCACAACTTATACAATCTGTGCAGAACACATTGGAACAGTTATTTAAAAACTCTGAAAAATAAAAAGTAACAGGCTAAGACCAGAACTCAGGTACTGCCAAAATGGGGTGGGGTTTACCTTTATTCCCCACCTCTCATATTCTCTAGTCTGAACACAGGCAGCTAGCAACCCATATGCAGACAGAGCTCCAAGGAAGGTGCTCTGGTTCTGGCTCCAGGGGCAGGAAAAGTAACTTCTAATGATCGGAGGGAGTATGGAAATTCCTTGTTTTTGTTGTTATTTGTTTATTTGTTTTGTTTTGCTTCCTTCCATTCTCTGATATCTCAGCCCCCAAGCAACTCCCTGGCAGAGGCCCATTTGGAGCTCAGAGAAACAAAAACTTCAGAGAGAAAAACCTTCCTCCCTGAACCCAGGAGCTCTGATTTCCAAAGAGTCAGGGGAATCCCCGTTACTTTATTTCTTCCTCTGTCCTCTTGCTACTTGGCCCTGGAGACGAAGTCATTTGCAGAAGTGAGCAGCAAAGTGGCATGACTAAAG
>RJWK010046377.1:0-17664 GCA_004363435.1 Platanista minor | reverse complement strand
AGCGCTCGCTGGAGAGCTCGCAGCGCCAGGAGGCCCGCAAGCGCCTGATGGCCGCCAAGCGCGCCGCGTCCGTCCGCCAGAACTCGGCCACCGAGAGCGCCGAGAGCATCGAGATCTACATCCCCGAGGCGCAGACCCGGCTCTGAGGCCCCCGGCCGCCGCGCCCCCGGCCGCCTCCTCCCCGGCGCCAGTCCTTCGCCTCCTTGGCCCACCCACCCGTGTAGACGCGGCCCCTCTAGGTCACCCGCCACATCCTCCGTTCTCTCGAGCTTGTCTGTCCCTAGATTCCAGCAATATCGAACCATAGGGTATCTCAGAAATCCAGGATCCCGGGGCGTGGGTGTGTGTGTGTGTGTGTGTGTGTGTGTGTGTGTGTGTGTGTGTCTGTCCCCGGGGGGGTGGTCCCCTCGGGACCTCGCGGACTTCCACCCGAAAGAAACTAGGAAACTAGGGCTCCGATCCCCCTGATTTCCCCGACACGCTTCCTCTTTGGGCAAGCAGATGGAACACTTGATTTCCAACCTCAGAAATCACACACCCTGTCACCGGAGTCGGGAAGTGACACACCGAGAGGGGACGCAGAGGGGCTGGGGGGCGGGGGACCAGGATGCGGAGTGGGGGAAAGAGAAGCAAACCCTGCGGGTGCCGGGGGTACCTGCGTCGCTCACAGCTGCACAAACTGCCTCACTCTTGTGTCATCAGTCACTGCTTCAGATGTCTCAATCAGCAGAAGACTGTCAATCCGATCTTTCAGGGATATCCATCTATTCTGAAAGGCAATAAAACGAAGACAGGCAAGGCAAGGCAAAGGAAGCACTGCTAGTTTAAAAGACTACATAAGGGATTTTTTCTTTTGTCCTATTCTTAAGAAAAGTTAGACCTGAAGTGTTTTATCAGCTTTTCTTGTACTATGTATATTATATTGTTGTGATGGTGGTGGGGGGGTCTTTAGGGGAAAGTTTTGGTTCTATTAATTTGTTAGTGTCCATCCTGGGGGCCTACCTAATTACACAGAGCTAAGTACATCTCTGCTTACGGAGTGCTGTACATGGCAGCCGGGCTGCTTTCTGCGAAAAGTTGGGATTTTCCTAGCATCCCCTTGGATTGCTACACATCCGTCTCTTTTAACCCAGTAGTTCATACGGCAGATGTCTGTCTTCATCAGTCTTTTCTCACTGCTCTAGAGTCCTAACACACCCCCGAATAAGGATTTTGTCCCGTGTCAAACCGGTAAAATAAGCTTCCTGTCCCAGTAGACACGCTGCCTTGTTCCAAAGAGCGGCCACTTGTCTTGAGGTCCCAGGTAGAGAGAGAAGAAATTTGAACTGCGAGGTTCAGCAGCCACATGGAGGGGGACAGTGTCATGATTCCTAAACACTGAAAGAAACCCAGGCTTTTGGCAGAGAATGTTGATTTCTGTTTCCAGTCCTGATGGATGGCCAGTATGACCTTTGCAACCAGCTCACGTTATCTTTAAATGCCCTTGCTCGTAGCAGTTTAAGCACTTAGAATGAGGTGATCTTAAATGATCACTGGCATTTTATCCAGCTCCCTAAAGCGTTAGAAATTACCATTGAAAAATGAAAGACTTTAAAAAACATACATCAAATACTCTTGCACCAGAGATGCTTTAAAAAAAAAAAAAAAAAAAACACTCTCATAGCCGGGTGCTAATTTAATTTTATTTAAGAAATTAAGAGAGGTGATGGGTTCTGGCAACAACTATTTTCATGGACATATTCTAAAACCACTAGAGAATTCGCTACCTCTCAGAGCCATTGATGCTTTGAGCTACCTTTATAAACAGGGCACAAATGTTTACTGCTGTGGTTTACAAGACAAGGGCTACTAACATTTAAAAACCAACCAACCAACTTTTAACTAGGGTGAACAAAGCACCTTTGAGTGCTTTATAAAATTGGAGCAGACAGAGAATTTGAGCTTCAAGTATTGCTGGTTTTAAAAAGAATACACCTTTTCTTCACTCTGTAGCAGCCAAGGAAGGTCACACACAGTTTGCATCAAGTAAGGCCAACTGCCACCTTGGGTAGCCTATGGTCTCATTCAATCCTGACAGTGACTCCGAACTCACAGATTAACGTGAAGGAAGCCACATCCATTTGAAGACCAGACGTCCCCATCCACAGCTCTGTGCACTGAGGTAGAGATAAGATGTGGATTAAGAAAGAGATTTCTAATACGATTCAAGATCATCCTACAATATTTTCTTTGGAAACTGGTTTAGCCCAGGAAATTTTAAAGAGAGACAAGAGATGGCCTCTTTATCTTGTCTGTGTGAATGGTATTTGTATATTCATAAGCTATTTTTGGTAAGAATGTTAAACCTTTTAGCCAAGGCCTCCAGGCACCATGACCTTTGCCTTCCTTGAAAACACCAATTGTACAAACACTTTATAAAAGGCTAATTATTGATGTTAACACGTGATCCCACATAAAGCTGCCTGTTAACCACTTGCCCCCTTAAGCTGACATCCATGACCATGACCTTTGTTACATTGTTCTTCTGATGTAATTTGTAGAAATGTTTTTTAGTTCATACTGGGAAATGTACGTACCCTGAAAATTTACTTATTTTGTTTAACTTTGGTATAAAGGTGTTTGGGCATTTTCTTGGGGAGGGGGGGATTACAAAAGAAGTTTGTCTCCCACATCAAAAAAGGTTAAAAGAAATTAAGTATTTATTATATTTTTTGCAGATGTTTCCATACAACTCACATAACCTTTTTGTAAAGAGAGATGAAGAAAGGGATTAAAGATTTTTAATATTTGAAATGGTAAATAGAACTAATTTATTTGTACTATATTTCTGTTATTTATAGATGTTTCCTTAATGTTTTACTGTGCATTACCACTTTAATTTAAGCCTTATCCTTGTGAATTTACCATTTCTTTTTTAAAACATGTCTAGATGCATATTTTAAATAACTGGAATGTAAATCACTAGCATATCTGAATTCCCAAATGTAATTTTTAAAAATTATTTTGGTTTGGAAAAAAAAAAAAGATTCATTTGGAAGCCTTCAGATGGAGGGGTGGGGAACATTTTTATGGCTTTATGAATTGGAATTTCATAGGCTTATCTACCTAGACTGTGTGGACAAAAAAAAAAAAAAATTGTAAATAGATGAATGTTTCCCATAATGTAAAAAGAAATTAATAAAATACTTAATGCACTGCTTTCAGGTCTGTGTGTTTTCACTACAGAGTCCTACTTCTTCTAAAATATAATTGCCTTTGGGGGGGTGAATAATTAAGCAGTTAAGAAGCATATCATTGTGACTTTCATTGTAATAACACATGTACTAGTCCCCATGAGCTGCTGGGTAGACTTTGCACCCTATGGAAGGGCTTTAAGTACCAAAAACTAAAAGTCCTTTTACTGTGATGATTACACCCATCTGAAAGTTTCAGGTCAGGAGCGGTATGTTTTATGAAAGATGTTATTAGCTTCTCAAACATGTTCTAATCTGTATAGATTTTTACCCACGTGGATTTCTCTGAAAACATTTCAACAGTTTTGTTTCCTACACAGTTCTCTGGGGTAGGGAAAATCAGAATAATGCATTGTGGTTTTCATTTCATCCTCACAGTACTGAAAAACTGCTCCCTGAGGTTTGGTCACTTGCCCAGAGTGACACAATTATTAAGTGACAGATTGGAGTCCAAAATCCAAGCCTGTGTTCAGCTTTGTCTTCAGTGAGGTCTTTATCATTCTTCTCACATTTAGAATTGGTAATTGCCACTATCTATTTCCCCTGGTTTTCATCTAGGTCATATTTGTAAGCCTTACGTTATACACAAAAATACAGACTCACCAAAAACAACAACAAAAAAAGTAAATTAGAACACTTTATAAAGTGGACTTACACTGATCTGAAAATGCCACAACCCTGAGACCTGTGTCCACAATACTTCCTCCCGCCAAGTTCTTGGGCAAAGCCATCCATCTATATGCAACAATCTTGGAAACTGTTAAGCAGATAAGCCACTTTGTCAGATTTTTATACATAAGCAAGACCTACGCCAGTCACCAAAATAACACAATGTACTTTTGAAAGTGCTTCCAAAGAGCAATGATCAAGTGGCCAGATGCAGGCGAGGTTGCAAAGATCTCATTACTTCGGCTCATGCACTGACGGTTCACATAGTCTGAACTGTGATTATACTTCTTGACTTTTAGCAAATTAATTCTTATATTTCATCGGGGCTCCTTAAACATTTCAGCCAATCCTAAAACAAAATGAGTTAGTTTTTGCACACAGAAATTTGAATTTCAGTGAAGCAATTTCCCGTGTTACAGGGTCCACTCCCGCCCCACGCACAGCAAAATGTAATTTCATTTTTTATAGATATTGAACAAAATGATTTAAATTTCTTTTTGTATCTTTGAAATCCACACCCTTGAAAATATAAACTGATTTTGGTTTAAATAAACGACATATGGAAAATCCTACTGTCTGAATGTGTTCATTCTCGAATGCCACTGTTACCAAAGGGTACCGAAATCCACCGGGGTTTGTTCAATTGTCTGTTTAACTTTCAGCTACTAAACTAAGAGCAGATTAACTCCTTTTGCAAACAGAAACTAGTGGCCCAGCCTGAAAACCCTCCCTGGTCCTAACGCATTTACTAATGTAAGTTTACAGAATAGGTCTTAAATTCCTCTGCAAGTCACTCATTTCCCCTGAAGCAGAGAGAGGAAATAGTGTGCTCTTCCCTGTCTGGGCTTCCTGCTGGCCCAGGGGGGCATCATCAGAAAACCACAGGGATGGGAAGTCTCAGTGCACTAGTCAATGGATTATTATGATATGTCCTCTATGCAAATGAGCACAACCCTGAATTTAGAGAAGATGGCAGAAAACAAGAAAACACTTTAATAAACACCCAAAGTCAAAGTCTGCCATGTACCTGATTGAACTGTTGCTATTCATCCAATGTTTTCACTAGAACAGATGAAAAAAATGCCATTCTTCTGCTTCACACTTCTAGTCTGCCTTCAGGGAGAAGTAGATGCTAATGTCCTCTTTCCAGATTACTCGATAGGTAAATCAGTGTCGCGAGGGAGCTTCTATAGAGACCTCAATAAAGAGATTCTTCCATAGAAAAACTCTCCTTGGGACTTCCCTGGTGGCACAGTGTTTAAGAATCCACCTGCCAATGCAGGGGACACGGGTTTGATCCCTGGTCCGGGAAGATCCCACATGCCACGGAGCAACTAAACCTGTGTGCCACAACTGCTCAGCCTACACTCTAGAGCCCATGAGCCACAAACACTGAGCCTGAGTGCCACAACTACGGAAGCCTGCATGCCTAGAGCCCGTGCTCTGCAACAAGGTAAGGCACTGCAGTGAGAAGCCACGCACCGCAACAAAGAGCAACCCCGGCTCTCTGCAACTAGAGAAAGCCCGCCTGCAGCAATGAAGACCCAACGCAGCCAAAGGAAGAAAAGAAAAGAAAAACTCTCTTTTTCACTTTGGAAAGGAGGAAGGGGGAAGCAAATAGAGTTTTAGGTTTCTCTTGTGATATAAAGAGGGAAAATGCATTCTTTCTATTGAGTCTAGTATGAGGAGGTTATAAACAATTACAGGTTCTGTAGTCTTAAATCCTGGTGCTTTCACTACCTCTGAAGACCAATGCTCTGCAAACAGAAAACATTCCTGCATAGCTAACCTTCTGAGATCTACACCCATAATGATCAGTTGATGAGTCCTTCCTTCTTTCTAGGACATTCAAGTCCAATGCCTATTAGCAACTTCTATTATGAAAAAATGAAGAGAAACATCTAGGGAGTTAGATAATACTGTGGATGTCCCCATAAAGTACATTGGAAGAAACATCTCTGAAGATTAAAATATTCTATTCACTGAAAAAAAAAGGCGGGGGGGGACATTTTAGAGGGGTTTTAGTCTTAGGGAATAACCTCTTGCTATAGAAAATGTTTACTTCTATAAGTGACATTTTTTAAAACACCGGCTTCGTCACTTCATTTCCTTTCTAGAATAAGACCTAATGTACTTTGCAACCTCAGCCAATACAATGTCTGTTTGTAATTCCCAAGTGTGAGAAGAAGCAGATCTTAAACAAAGGTGAGAAGGAGTTTAAATAATTTACTCTTAGAGTCCTTTGGAGGGAAGAGAGCCTCGCTGCCTTCACTGCCTTTGCCGGTGGGAGTTGACAGTTTTCTTCTCTGCAGCCTGGCCCCTGGCAGGAGCAGGACCTGGGAGGTCAGGGTGAGCCTGGTACTTCTAACGTTGAACATGACAAACTTGAAAGAGCAACTCAAGGGCTCCCAACTTGTTTCTTACATTAGTCAAGCAAGGTAATGAGTCTGGAATGTCTGAAAGGGAATCCTTTCCAAGGAGCTGATGTCTGTTCTCATCTTGAGTCGATGACCCAAAGATTCCTTGACTAGCAGGTTGTTCAAAATGAAATCACAAAGAAAGAAAGCAGTCTTACAGAGAGTGAAAAATTGATCAGTAGTTTAGAAAATTGGAACATTGGAGAGATGCTGGCACAGGACAATGGAGACTTCCAAACTGACTGAGCATGCCTGTTAAGCACTTCGGAAATAGTGGTGAAGTGAGGAATAGTTATTCAGATAATTCTGAGTAATTCTGGACACAAGGAAAGAAAAACACCCTACTAATGGGGACCTAAGCCACCTGTCAGTGGCTGAATTCTTCATGTATTTGTTCTCAAGGACACTTCATTTAAAGACAGATTTTGAGGAGGCCAAAGACCAGCTGTTCTAGCAAAGGCAACACATTAGTTAGGTTAAATATTCAACTGAACCTGAGTTAAATATTAAGGTAATGCTTACCTACAGAAATACGAGGTCTTGACCACACTGGGAAAGTTGGTATACCGTCCCCAGAGACAGTCATTCTGACAGAACTGCGTCACCTGAATGATCCTCGTGAAAGAGGGCAGGTCCTCCACTACTCCTAGTATTAAAAATGTGTTCATTAGATAATAGACACAGAAAAGACAGGTCTCTCCATCCCTTCTACACCCTGGGATCCCTGTTGGCTTCATCATGCCGTAAAGATTTCCCAGCAGGATTCCTGTCAGGGACTCCAGATTCACAGGCAGAGAGGGTCCAGCTGGGAGAAAACAGAGGCAGAAGGAAAAGTCCCTGCACACTCCAGCGGAAACACCCACGTGTCACCTTGATTGTAACATTCTGACATGGGGTTGGTCAGAAAGCATTGCCATAAGCTCATAAGACATTTACAGATATTCTCAGCATTTCTATTAGAAACTGGACCGACCCTCTCATCAGCCTCATGCTGCCCTGAGTAGACCTGTCTGCCCAGCAGGGATAGGGCCGTTGGGTAAGTGGGAAAAAGCTTGGGCTATGGAGCCAGATTGCCTGGGTTTGAATCCTTCGCTCTACCATTTACTAGCTGTGTCTTCTCGGGCAAGGTAATTAGCCTCTCTGTGCCTCAGTTTCCCCATCTGTACAATTAGGATGAAAATAGTACTTGTTTCATAGGGCTGGTTTAAGGATTAAATGAATTAATATATGTAACGTTCTTAATACAGTGCCTTGCACGTGGTAAGCATTCAATAAATGTCCACTAGCACCATCATTATTACACATTTATATTTACTAAGAAAATATTGTTTGATATGCATTCTGTAACTTAATCCTCACAGCAGCTCCATGAGATAGTCAAATTAGGGAGCACCTCAAGGTCACAGGTAAGTGACAGAGCTAGTATTTTAATCCATCTAACTCTAGGTGTTTTGTATGTGCGAGATTTTTGTACAAGACAAAGCAAGGCATCTTTTTCTTTCTTTTTTTTTTTCTGGTGAAAAATGTACCCATATGAAAATTTCAAACAGAATAAGAGTGTATATAATGAAAATAAGCCTCCATTCACTCCAGTTCTTTTCTGCAATATTCAACATCTTTGAACACTTGATTGTATTACCCTCCCAAAATTTTTCTATACACATTCAAGTATATATTTTTCCTTTTCCCACAGACTGGAAGCATACTACACACATTCCTCTACTGTTTGCTTTTTCATTTAGTAATGAATGCTCCATTTCAGAACATTCTGACCCACCCATTCTCTTTAACGGCTCCATAGCATTCCAGTTTATGAATGAACCATAAAACATTGTTAGTCCCCCTACTGATGGACTATTAGGCTGTTTCTACCACTTGCTATTACAAACAAAATCTGCAGTGAAAATCGTTTTACAATGTATCTTCAGTACACCTGGAAGTGTACCTAAGGGTTATAGTCCTAGACAAATGGACGTGCACTTTTGTTTTTAAATGTTGCCAATTGGCTTTCCAAAAGGGCTGCCCTGATTTTCACTTCACCAAGCAGGTATGAGTTTTAGCACCTACCTTTGCAAACAAGGAAACAAAGCATTCATAAAGTAAGTTCAGAGGCATGCTTAAAACAGCAACCAAAAATGCAGGCACCTTCCAGTTGACTTTCAACAAGGAAGGAAAAAAGTCGCTAGAAATGTGGAGGCAGATTTAATGTAACATCAGCCCCAAGGTGTGAACTCCTCCAGGAACTGGGTTTATTTGCACAGCCCTTACTTAGATGGCAGCCTAAGATCCCAACGGGTTCCTGCAGCAGAGTCTAGGCTAACCCTGGGACTCGATCCAGGACAGGAGCAGAGCAGAAACACTTTGATGGTCAATAGGTTTATACCGGGACACCAGTGCCTATGCATGGTAGTTCTGTTTTTTAATTATTAGTTTTTTAAAAAGTAAAACTCCAGTGACTTCCCTGGTGGCGCAGTGGCTAAGAATCTGCCTTCCAATGCAGGGGACAGGGCTTCAGTCCCTGGTCAGGAAGCTAGATCCCACATGCATGCCACAACTAAGGAGCCCGAGAGCCACAACTAAGACCCGGTGTAACCAAAAAAAAAAAAAGTAAAACTCCACATCTAAAAAGGCTTTAAGATGATTGACAGAATTAAATCATAAAACACTGAACAGTTTTAAAATAAAAAAAAAGAAAAGAAAGAAGAAAAAGAAAATTGCTAGATAAGTAAATTCACCAAGCTCCCAGGGTCCTGAGTTGTGAATCCTAAGTTTCTTTCTAAGCTTCCTGATAGTCAGGGCAAAGCAGTCAGCGTTTTTTTACAGTCTGTTTTCATTCAGTTTGGAGATATCAGAAGTTTAAAAATCCCCCTTCTATGCTCAAAGAGCTATAAAACTGATTTTGCAAACCTAATGTGTGAGCACAACCGCCTCTCAAATCACAGCGCTGACCCCGTAGAACAAAGTATGACTGTGTCTTTAAAACCATCCCCCTTTTATTTAAGTGGTTCGAGTGATTTTTTGGTTCTTGGCAAACAAATGGCCCCAGAATAAGACAGAGTTAACTGACATCCTTGTTGAGCCCGACATCCTTTGAGTTCAATCCAAGAATGTGTCCTTCCTTCTAGGAAGTAAGCAATATTTCAGTGGGTCATTTTTTTCTTTTTTCCCCCCTCTTTTCTTTTCAAGCAGACCTCATGACAAAAAAGAGGTCCTCCTTTTCCTGTTCAGACAGGCCTACATCAGAGCATGTGACTGTTGAGACCTATTTGTCTATGAGCAGGAAATCTTCGTTTCCCAAACACAACCCTTTGTCGCGCGAAAGGCTGCAACATTTTCAGCCCAGCAGTCTCAGCGGGAAGACACTGCTGTCCCTTGAGGCTGTCACCAACCAACACTGGTGTCTGTGCTGTGACCCGGAGGGCAGTTTCAGCTGCACTTAGGCAAACAGTCCTGTGCCTTTTAACACACGTCAGGACAGTAGATTCTTCCTCCGTGTGGGGATGCGCATAGAGGACTTCACACAGCAGTTAGGGTCCAAAGGTCTGGTTAATAGTTCAACCCCAGACCTGAAAAGATGGCTTTGAAGTTGACTTTATTTAGCCCTCCCCCCACCACCCACCAGCGGATTCTGACTCAGTAGGTCTGCTCTGAGAGCCAATTTGCGTTTCTAACAAATTCACCAGGGGAGTCTACTGCCAGAGTCCACAGGCACGTCCCTCAGCAGCTTTCAACCTGGGAAGAAATCTGCACAGCAAATCAATTACATCAGGATGGGTGAGGCAGGAAGGGCCAAAGGCATCTGTGTTTGGGTGCAGCCAAGGTTGAGAACCTCCACTGTAGAGGCATCTTAAGCAAAAGGAATGGGTTGATTAAAGGCACGGAGGAGAGACAGAGCAGTGACGTAGTGGTCAATCGCCAAAGTACATAGGTATAGGTAGAATGACAGGCGCTTCGCGGGGGGTGTACTTTAACTCATACGCCAAGGCAAGGACAAATAAGAATTCATGTGCTATGCACACACACAAATTCTATCGTTACCTAAATCATGACTAGGAATCTTATGACCCACTTGCTAGTGGAGCACAATTTCTCCATTTGTATCTAAGGGGACTTAGTCTGGGAAATAAGTGAGCATGTCTGATGAGCGCGAGGCTTCCCATTGAGGTTAAACATCTCTGTCAGTCTGGCTCTCATTCTGAGAATTAGAACCCAGAAAGTTCAACATCATACAGAGTATTTTTATGAAGTGACTAGCTTGCATCAGTTTATTTTCCAAAATATACTTTGCAATAAAATGTGAATCAATTACTACACACCTGAGAGTTTTCCACAGTCACCTAGCACAGACAATCACATATTGTAAGGAATCACTTAAGATGACAGTTTTCTCATCTATCACAATTTTAGTTCATTGAGACTATTATAACAAAAATACCATAGACTGGGTGGCTTAAGCAACATTTATTTCTCACAGTTCTGGATGCTGGCAAGTTGAAGATCAAGGCACCGGTAGATTTCGTGTCTGGTGAGGGTCTGTTCCCTAGTTCATAGACAGCTAAAGGAGCTCTCTGGGAGGGGGGGGGGGTCTCTTTTATAAGGGCACTGATCCCATTCACGAGGGCCCCACCCTCATGATCTAATCACCCCACAAAGACTCCACCTCCAAAAACATTGGCAATTAGGCTTCAGCATAAGAATTGGTGGTCAACACAAATATTCAGTCTATAGCAGCCACTTTCCTGCTCTTCAATAACTCCAGAATCTCGAGAATATTGGTCATGTGTACTCAGTTATTAACATAGTAATCAGTGCTATTCTCCCGCAGGGGCTTAAAGCCTGAGAGTTCATATCCTACACAACAAAAAGACAGTGCCAGTTTGTGTCACAAAAATATCCTCAAGCTTTGGTCTGTGATCAGACTCCTTATGTTAATCA
Source organism: Platanista minor (assembly GCA_004363435.1). Taxonomy (NCBI): domain Eukaryota; kingdom Metazoa; phylum Chordata; class Mammalia; order Artiodactyla; family Platanistidae; genus Platanista; species Platanista minor. The sequence continues at coordinate 6,410 of RJWK010046377.1, read as the reverse complement.
ACCTTCACTACAATGAACTTCCTGTACAGTCATATTTTAGACTCTCTCTGGATATTTTATATAAGAAAGAGATTTGAACTGTAAGGATGAAACCACAGATACTGAACTTCCCAGGACAATTTAGATGTTAGAGATTTTGTATTTAGATGTTGATATCTATGGATATACAAATCAGAAAAAAAAAAAAAAGTCCTTCGTCAGACTAAGTGCCTCATACTTGGTTCCAAAGCATACTGTTCTCCACTTCATCCAATTCCTGCTCCCCACTTCTCCCTCACCCAGAAATCTATGCAGATTTTTCTACAGATGATAATTTGCAAATCTAACTGACTTCCAGAGTCATCCTCCCTACTTTTTTAAAAGAGCTCTCAAGCCTGTTGGTCATGCAGACATATGTATATAGAAATATCAGAGATTGTGTGGGCTTTCCATGGCCCTGGAAACTCAATTATTTTGAGTTATCCTTTCTGTTTTCCCTCCTCCCCATTCCAACCCCTACCTGGGGAAGTCCCAAGTAACTGCCCCCAGGATTTCTACTAATTCTCAGGTAAGAGCTTAATGCCTGTGGTCTTTTTAGGTCTTTGGGTTCCTGCTACATGATGTTTGTATTCTGTATCATGTTGAATTGGCCTCAGACTCAGTCCCTTTTCTATACACACACCCACAGCCACACCAACACACACACAAATCTCACAGCATGATATGGTTCTTAGGGTCTGGCAGGGGACTTCCCTGGTGGTCCAGTGGGTAAGACTCCATGCTCCCAATGCAGGGGGCCCGGGTTCGATCCCTGGTTGGGGAACTAGATCCCTCATGCATGCCGCAACAAAGAGTCCGCATGCCGCAACTACGATCCGGTGCAGCCAAAATAAATAAATTAAAATTAATTAATTAATTAAAAAAAAAAAAAGGTCTGGCAGGATTCTGAGTGCATCCTTCAGCCATCCCTCCTCCATGGAGCACCTGGGACCAGCTTCACTGCACTGACTTTCCGTAGCTCCCCATCTTGCTCACCTCCCTCCCTCCCTCAGGCAAAATATTGAAGTGTCTCTCCCTGGTCACAAATGAGACAATTTGAGCATCAATAAGAAAATAACTGCAATAGATTAAAATGCATCAAATATGTAAAATCCAGGAGTTCATCATGATACTCGACACTTCAAGCTCTCAACCCAGCACTCACAGAGTCTTTGCAGTGACGGAAGTGTCTGTGTCTGACTGGAGCATCCTTCCTGCAGATTTCCACAGCATTGGTTCCTCTGTCCTCCCAGGTATCCTCCTAAGTGGGCCCTTTCCTATCACCCTATTTAAAATCGCACACTCCCTCGTCCACCAGACCTGCAGGCACCTCTCTCTCTTCCCTCCTTGTTTTTCTCCACCTCTTCTCACCATCCAACCTACAATAGACAATCAACAAAATACATAAATAAAAGGTCCTCTTCCCTTCTCCCAACTAGAAAGTAAACCTGAGGAGGGTAGGGATTTTTCTCTTCTGGTCTGTTTTAATCATTTTGATATTTCCAGCGCCAGAACAATGCCTGGTGTATAAGAGGCACTCAGTCAATATTAGTCGAATGGATGAATAATAGTTGAAGTTATTTCTCACCTCTTCTGTTGATAATCCCTCACTATTCTCATTTCTTCTCTAAAAGTTGTTGCAGTTGTTTGTGTTTTCCTGTTAGGTTAAATATAGAGGAATTAAAGTCAAAAGGGCCTGGGGCAACTCAGGATGGAGTGAGCCTATTTACTGCAGGAGGCAAGTAAGGTAAAATCGCTAATTCAGAGTAAAAGATGCTGATGAAAACATAAGCCTGTCCCCTGATACTCTCGGAAATATTGGGCAGGGGCAGGGGTGGATGCTAAACTCCCCCCGTAGGATGAGACGGGAGCTATAGTGCTTTGGGAAAGATTTTTTTTTTTTTTTTTTTTTAAGATGACTGCACACAGGAAGCAGAAAGATTTGGAGTTTGAGGTTACACAAAAAGGGGGACACACCCCAGTAACTCAGAGCTGGCACACTGAGAATGCACAGGATGAGAGAAATATCACAAACCTAAAAGCAAACTTGTCCATGAAGCCAAAATGTTACTAAGGGCTCTGTGGAGCAATCCACCTGAAATCTGCCTCCATTCACACATGAAGACACTGAGGTGCAGAATCTCAGGTGTCTTGGGTAAGTTCACAGCCAAGCCCATGACACGTGGCTGAACTGGATTTCAACTATAGCTTTGTACCCATCGACTGTGTGCCTAGAGGCCCACCAGGATTGACTCATATACTGTGTGTGTATAACCCTAACTTTCCTGTCGAGTTCATGACTAAATGTCGGTAAGATTGAAGCAGCAGGCAGAGCAGAATCCAATACTGCTGAAGAGCTGTCTTGTCTGGGAGATCATTCAGCCCAGAACTCGAATCCCAGCTCCGTCAGATCCCAGCTCCACACCTTGGATAAGCTCATCCAGCCTGTTTTCTTTTCTTTCTTTTTTTTTTTTTTTTTTTTTTTTTTGCGGTACGCGGGCCTCTCACTGTTGTGGGCCGCACGCACAGGCTCAGCGGCCACAGCTCACGGGCCCAGCCACTCCGCGGCATGTGGCATCTTCCTGGACCGGGACACGAACCCGCGTCCCCTGCATCGGCAGGCGGACTCTCAACCACTGAGTCACCAGGGAAGCCCCAGTCTCAGTTTTCTTGTCTGTCAAAGACATAGGACGGTACCTATTTTACCTACTTCATTGACTATTGTGAGGATTCAGTGGGATGACGTTTCATAGGAAACCTTCAGCAGAGCCCTGGCACATGGTTAGTGCTCAATAATTGGTACCGTAACATTTTTGCAATAGCAGAAGTTTTGAATTTTTGTTTCTTGCACAAAGGCTTGAAATTGGTTTAGTTACAACATCTTAGGTTAGCTATTAAATCTAACAGCTTTTTAACCAGTTGGACAGGTTACTTCGTGTTGTTGTTCATTTTTTCTGCATTAGTCATGAAGACTGGAAGCCGAGCACTCATTTTACCCTCCAACATTTCTCAGTGTATAATCTCAAACTTGCAGCCAAATTGAAAGACTTTGACAGTGGTCACCCCCACATATACCCACTGCCCAGCACCTACCATTAACATCTTCCTGGACTGGCAGTATCACCCATCTATCCATTACTCATTCCTCTCTCAGCTGGCCATCTCTATTTTTTTTATGCATTTCAAAGTAAGTTTCAGACATTTACATCTGAATACTTCAGCATCCCTGTATCTAATTAGAGTTTAATGTTTGTTTACATTTTTTAATCTCTGAATTTTGACATAAAAGGTACATTGGAGATCATTCAGTCTTATTCCCTTCATTCCATAGATGTGGAAACTGAGTCAGTATGTGTGTTTTCTGGAAATGGCATTAGCTTTGAGTGATGATCCCCAGCAACATTCAGAGCCATGTTTTAGGATTTTCTCCATTTCATTTCTCAGATAGTTTTTTTTTTTTTCAAGACTTTGTTTTTGCAGAGCATGTTTTACAACAAACTTGATGCACCAACTGCCTTAGCAGAGTCCTGTGGTCACCTCTGAGGCAGGGGTAGTATCACCTTTCCCTAAATCACAGAATTCCCCTAATGGAACAAACAAAGGTTATCACTGTGGAGCTTCCCTCACAGGGCACCTGGGCCTGCGGAGTGATGGGGTTAAGGTATGCCGAGAGCAAGGCGGGGGCAGCTGCGATTTCCCAGGCAGGGTTCTCCAGCTTTGAGCTGCCACATACACTGTACAAGTGTGACCGCTATCCATGTCTGTGGTGGTGAGAAAGGATTGGGAAGTACGACCCTACCAAGCCATTTGACTGTTCTCACTCCACGAAAGCAACGTATTAACAGACTCAGGCAACCTTCTCCTGACCGTACCACTTTTGTGAACTACTCTTCTATCTCAAATTTCCCTTTCCAGAAAAGGTTGTGGAAAAACTAGTTTGGATGCCACCTAGTCTAAATGGGGGGTGTGAATATAGGGTAAAGTACATGCCAGCTTTGATGGCAGGGATAGCTTGAGTGTTCCTCACCAACCTTCTGGGGGGAGGGGCAGTGTCGGGTTAGGATTAATCCAGTTTGGGTTTTTTTGTTTTGTTTTTATTTTCTTTTTTGGGGGGGTGTGGGGGTGTGGTGGGGACCATGTTGCCTGGCTTGTGAGATCTTAGTTCCCCAACCAGGGGTTGAACCCAGCCCCAGCAGTGCCAGGGAATTCCCAGGACTGATCCAGTTAGGTTGATTGTAGATGACAGTCGAGTGCTAGCCCCCACTAAGAACACGGGTTCCTATTTGGGGTCTGACAGAGGAGCCCCTGATCTCAGCCTGGCTTCTGTCATGGCCCTTTGGCTTCCAAGGGCTGAAGGCCAAATTCAGAGTTGGAGGAAGGACATATCCTTTGCGAAAGCCACAGGTGGGTCCCATGTGGCTCCAATTCTTAGGATTACACGATGTTGGCCCCGTTGGTCGTTTCTCCCGTGCTGGCCTGCAGCTTAGTTGTGTGAATAATGTATGCTTACAGTGACAATAGGGACAGAAAGGGCAACCCAGTGTTCCTTTCCCTTCTGTCTCTTCACCCAGACCTTTCTTTAGTCACACCGATGGGGCCTGGCTGGCCCTCACTCTCCCCTCATTTCAGAGGCCCTCGGCATGGAACCTGGATCACTGACTAGCAAGAAGTCAGGTCTGGGGTGGGAAATACTGAAGCGGAGCCAGGGCTGTTCAGGGGCACGTAACCTGAAGTCCCACAGGGCTCCAGGCTCAGAAGGGTCCTGTGCTTGGTTTAACACTCTGCTATAACCATTTACAATTCCTAATCATTGTACCTGCCAATCTGTGTTTTGTAAGTGAAGACCAATGGGACGGTGGTGGGTGGGTGTGCATGAGTGGAGGGGATAGGCATCGTGTGTGTGTGTGTGTGTGTGTGTGTGTGTGTGTGTCTGCAGCTATTCCTGGCTGCTCCATCCTCACATCGCGGCCCACACGCCCATGAGCACAGGACTCTAATGGACCCATGATGCCCGGGGGATCGGCGAGACTCAAAGTGGGTGCCAGGTAAGGTGCTAGACCTACACCCAAATCATCAGAGGAGCTGATGGTGCCAAGCAGCCATCCTTTCCATTTGAACCAGAAAGAAAGCAGTGACATTCTAAGAAACATGAACAAACAAGGAACTCCATCATATTCTTTCCTGCTCTCATTACTTCCCTGTATTAGCCAACTACTTATACCCACAAGGATGACAGAAAAGCAAAGGGAAAGGGCAGTCCATGGTTCCTCCTCCCTCCAGTCCCTCTGTGCTCTGTGAGCTGAGAGAATGTTGGAGAATGTTGCTAGGATGTGAGCATATTAAGTGAAAAAACAAGTAAGTAAGAATTTACTTTTATGTTGTTTCCACTGTTCTAGTAAGAACAAAACGTACATGTAGGAACAAGCTACGAAATAGAAAGTGTGTAATTTGGGTGATTTTGTATGTGTTACATGCTGTTACATTTAAAACTGGCATTGCACAATATAAAGATGGATGGTAAAAATTCATGTTATTAAAAGGGTCGTTTTTTTCCTGAAAACAATAAATAATAGAAAACACCATGACAAGTTGACAGAAAGGAGAAAGCTTTACATTTTAGCACCTTTAATGGTACTTTTTTTCCTGTTTTTTGAAGTGGTCCCACATGTGTATTTTGCACCAGGCCCTGCAAATTACAGAGCCAGCCCTGAATTTGAATTGTGGAGCCTAGACACCTGTATTTGAAAGCCTCCTGCTGAGACATTCTGAAGCAGCCAGAATCTAGAAGCTGGGTGCTATTTCAAAAGCTTCCCAGGGCTGTGTTCCCACCCCCCACCCTGCCCCTCTCCCCTTTGGCCAGTAGAGTCCTGACCACAGAGGTTCTCCGAGCACAAAAATTATCAGCCTTGCATAGCTGTGGCTCCCTCAAGTGAGATTTAAACTATTCTTCAGATGTCCTCAGTGTTAAGCATACAGTTGCCCAGCTACTCTGAAAAGACTGCTCAGTTTTAAACGCACTACATCTTGACTTCAGAGGCTCCACATTTTTATTCCTTGGAGTCGTAAGGTCCTTTCCTATCCGGTTTCTAAATCCTTCCCTGATTTCTAAGTTTACAATTACAGTCATTTGCCTAATCAACTCCAGGTTTTCTTGGAGTTCTGTCCTCAAGAAATCTCATGGGCCCTTGAGCTGCTCCCTTGTTCTGTCTGGTACTCCGCAGCCACGAGGCTGTCCTGTCCTGGCAGGACCAGCTGGCACTCCGCAGCCACGAGGCCACGGGTCCCCCCTCCCGCCTCCATCTCCTTCTCGTGGAAACACCTCATCTTTCCCCCCTTCTCCGTCCCCTCCCCCCACCCTGCATCCTCTTCATCAATTCCCATTCCTTCTACCT
>RJWK010046376.1:0-17657 GCA_004363435.1 Platanista minor | reverse complement strand
TTTTTTTTGCTGTACGCGGGCCTCTCACTGTTGTGGCCTCTCCCGTTGCGGAGCACAGGCTCTGGACGCGCAGGCTCAGCAGCCATGGCTTAAGGGGCCAGCCGCTCCGCGGCATGTGGGATCTTCCCAGACCGGGGCACGAACCCGTGTCCCCTGCATCAGCAGGTGGACTCTCAACCACTGCGCCACCAGGGAAGCCCCAGAAGCATGTAATTTGTGTGTCCAAAACTCAACTTGTTATTTCCTCTCACTCTCTGTTAAATCATTCAGGGCAATGCTGAAGAATTTGGTTACTAAATATTCAGGGCCATTTGTGCCTCTGTTCCTTCTCACATGCTGTTCCTTCATCCTGCAATGCTCTTCCCCTGCTTGTACACCTGGTAAATAATTCATCTTCCAAAAACCTCTACAGGTCTCGTGTTCTCTAAAACCTTCCCTTATCACCTGTCTCCAACTCCTTAGTCAATTTATAGCTTGCCCCATTCCCTAAATACCTGAGGCAACTCTCAGAGAAATTATCACTCTACTATTTCTCTGACATGTACACACATTAATCTTTGCACAAATCCCACTGCATTTTAATTATTTGATTCCAGGGCTGCCCATCCCCTGCTAGACTATGATCATGTAATGAATGCTTAATAAATATTAATTAAATCAATCTGTCTCCCATTTCAAAAGGTTTTGGAGTGACATTGCAAAGAAAAGGAAAGGCTAAAATGGAGAAAATCTATTCAATAACTGGAATATTGTTTTTCATACTTTAAATCAGTAGTCAACAAAATAGTCACCAGAACTGATTAAAGTTGTCACTTTTAATTTTGATTCATCTCAAAACACAAAAATATTCTTCTCAAAGAGCAGATTGTTACGGCTTCAGTCATAGGATTATTTCTCATCAGTTCAGAAAACACTGGAAGATCTTAAGTGAAAGTTAATATCATGTAAATATTCCTCTCTGTACCTGTAAGGACCATATTTGAGGGGCCCCTGGAAAAGGATTTGACATTGCAAAAGAAGTAAAGCACCTGTTAGTAACATTGGTGACATTTACAGACTCTTTCCATACATTTTAGTGATTATTTTAGTAATTATCTTATTTCTCTTTTCTTTTAAAATTTACTTAAAAAATGTATTCATGCAAACAATCTAAAGCATCAGATGAGAATGTGAATCATCTGCCTGCCTCTCCTCCCTGACCTCCATCACTTTTACCTTTTACCATTTCCTGCTTCACCTCAGCATCTCTTCTCTACTCTTGTGACCGATTCTTCTGTCATTTACTTCACCTTTATGCATAAAATGCCTATATAGCTCTTTATTTTTTCAGTTTGAGATATTATTTTTTTATTTCCACACAAGAAATATAAGGCTTTCTCACACACAGCCTCCATCCTAACCACACACGTAGGCAAACTATCTGACTGTCATCCCTCCTACTATGGTGTAATTGGGGTTAGATCAATATTCGGTGGTTACATTACCGAGACTGTGTAAACACTATTGACCACTGGACCATGCAGCACACTAAGAATAGGCTTCCTTTCCTCTACAACTTTTCCCTAGAGTTAATAATAGAAGAGTCTTTACATTTTCTTAGCTTTCTCTATTCTTATCAGTAATCCTTAAATTCTTCCCCCATGTGCATAAATCTCCTCTTAATATTTTCAAACACATTAAGTTCTCTATCAATTTATCTTCTTAGTGATAGTCTCTCTCAAGCCTTTTGAGGTTGTCTTGTTGCTTACCTACTGCAGTGGGAAAAAAACATACTCAAAATTTAAAATAAGATTTTTATGATGCTGAGAACTGCAATTGAGCCATGAAGAAGTGGTGATTACCAGCCAGTAGTTGGGCATTTACAAATCCAGGTTCCTTAACCCATCAAAATCACAGTTCTTTTTACATACGAGTACAGTGTAAAACTCTCTCCAAAAGTTGCCTCATGGTCAGCAAGAGTGTCAACCTGTGACACTCAGCCAAGAGCAAATGAGATATAATGTCATAAAACAACAGGTGGGAGAATGGACCTTAGAGACATAAGTTACCTCAAAAGACAGTGAATTAGTTACCTTTTGCTGTGTAAGAAACCACCCCATAATTTTAAAATAATTAATGATCTAACAACAATAATTATCTCACAGTCTCTGGGAGTCAAGAATTCAGGAGCAGGGCTTCCCTGGTGGCGCAGTGGTTGGGAGTCCGCCTGCCGATGCAGGGGACATGGGTTCGTGCCCTGGTACTGGAAGATCCCACATGCCGCGGAGCGGCTGGGCCCGTGAGCCGTGGCCGCTGAGCCTGCGCGTCCGGAGCCTGTGCTCCGCAACGGGAGAGGTCACAACAGTGAGAGGCCCGCGTACCGCAAAAAAAAAAAAAAATAGAATTCAGGAGCAGTTTAGCTGGGTCATTTTTTTTTTTTTTTTTTTTTTTTTGAGCTGGGTCATTCTTGTTCAGGGTTTCTCTCAAGGCTGCCATCAGGATGTCAGCAGAGTCTGTAGCTATCTGAAGGCTTGACTATAGCTGGAGGATTTGATTTCGAGACAGGCCATTCACATGGCTATTGGTAGGAAATTTCAATTTCTCCCCACATAGGCTTCTCCTGAGGCTGCTCTATCACTCTCACAACCCAGCAACTGAATTCCACCAGAGAGAGAGAAAGGAGGCTGCAACACCTTTTTATGACCTAGGTTCTGAAGACACTTGATATCATCACTTCCACTTTTTCCCCATTCGTTAGAAATGAGTCTCTAAGTCCAGCTCACAATCAAGTAAGGGAATTCATCTCTATCCCTTGAAGGAAGGCGTTTCAAAGAATCTGTGGACAACGTTTTAAAAACACCACATGCTGTTTGAAAGATGTCACAGTGATTTTCCAGTAAAATATTAAGAAAGCATAATTTTGTTGTTTTTAACTTTCTTCCTTTCTAACCCTTGACTAACCCAGATAGGGCTAATCTTATTATCAGGGGTTAATTTTACCATCATTTCTGTCTTCTCCTCTCACTATCCTCTTAGATATTCTCTTCTTCTCTATCCTCTATGGGATCCTTTGTTCCCTTGATCCTACGACTTCCCTTTCTCGGTGTCCTCCCTCTTCTGAAAGAGGGCCTACCTTAGGAGCTTCATGATAAAGAGTGAATGGGGGACAAAGTTTGTGAAAACATGATCATCTAGCTTCCAGGCATTTTTCAGAAGTTCAGTGCCATTTGATTTTGCATTCTTGGTCTATTATTTCTCTCTGGAAAACTTCAGGATCTTCTTATCCCCATCGTTCCAAAATTGCACCATGATGCATCTCACTGTGGCTCTGTGTCCTTCTACTGTGCTGATCACCTGATAAACTCTTCAATCTAGAAATCCAGCTTCCATTTGGTGAAAACGCTGAATTATTTCTTGGATGATTTCTTATCCTATTCTATCCATTTTCCCTGCTTTCTGCTAGGCTCTTATTAGTAGGATGTTAGATCTCCTAGACTAGTTCTCTCTCTCTCTCTCTCTCTCTCTCTCTCTTTTATTTTTTTAAACTTTTCTCTCTTTTCCATCTCTTTATATTAATATTTTACATCCTGGGAGATTTCCTCAAGTTTATCTTCCAAACCTTCTATTGCATTTTTAATTTCTGCTATCATGTTCATTTTCAAGAACTCTTTTGTCCTTCAAATGTTTTTAAATACAATTCTATTCTCACTTCATACATGTCATGTCTCCTGTTACATCTCTAAAATCATTATTGGTTGTTTTTTTTGAAGTTTTCTTAGAAGTACGTAGTGTCTGTTCCCTCCAAGTAACTTTTTCCATTTGCTTTGGCTTCTGCTTCTCATACTTTTTTCAAATCTCTGGAGCTCCTCGGTTATCCACCCATATTGGATAAAATATGAACTTTAGTGGAGCTTGTAGATTATGGGCTTCAACATAGAATAATAAATTGAGGGACTTATTATATTTTTTTTATCTTAATAAACATTTTACTTTAGAATAGCTTTAGATTTATAGACCCGGCAAACCATTAATTTGTTTTCTCCTCTTCGGGATCATTTTATGAGGATTCATTGGGAGTGGGGTACAGATTGGAGTAAGGAATATTTTTCCAAAGATTCCAACTTGGTGATTTTTCAGCTAGGATTTTTGAAAGTCCATCAAAGTACATCATTTCTTCTCCAGTTTCACTTTGTCTCAGCCCTGCTGGACTGATCTAGACCTGGCTTTGGCATCTAGTTTCAGAGTTAAATACCTTACTTTCTGACTCTCTCAAGAGTTAGACAGCAACTGAGCTAGAGAGTTGGGAAAGGCAGGCAGCTGTGGGAAGGATCCTTAACAGCTTGGCTTCTGGACATTCTTCTGTCTTATGGGGCAGTGACAGTGGAGTGTTAATAATTTCTGCTGGTCTTTCCTGGAGCCAGATACCTCCCGTGAAACATAGGGAGCATTTGCAAAGTGAGGCCTGTTTGCTTGGATGCTGTCCTGAGTCTGTCCTTGTACAGTGCAGAATGTTTTGTGGTGGTGGCTGTTCTGGACCCAGGCTTCAGTCTGCAAGCAGGTGGGCTGGCAGTGGGCAGGATAATATCCATGGGCAGCTGGTGGACTTTGCTCTGGGCCCCAAGCACATTCTCTGTTTAAGGGAAAGGGTTCTGCGATCTCCTTGGCTCTGGGTGTGAACGGGCAATGGGTGTGAATGCTTATGGCCTTTGCTGGATGTGCTTTTTCAATGAGATCATTCCAGAATTACATTCCTGTGAAATATTTCACTCAGGATGTGAAGCTAGATTTGTGTGAGAGCCCTGGCACTAAAACTCAGGGCTCAGAGAGGGGCAGGAATGATAACTGAGACAAACAGCTCTTCTTTAGAAGGAAGGCAAGGTAGAAGGAGAGAGACAACAGTTGTTAATTTCGCATCTTAAACTGGTGCACTGTAAGCACCCCAGGAAGTCAGGATTGCCACTCAGACTGTAGAGAGGGCAGATGTGATGTTAGTTGCCCCAGCTGCCTGCCACCCCCGAGCAGTATGGCAAGTTGGGGAATTTAAATGTGAACCTCAAAATGTGTCATTTTATTGAGGTCTCTTCTCTTGGGCAGTCAAATTTGCTAGATATGACTCTCCTGACCTACTGTTTGAAGAATGTGAGCCTGAATGCCAGCATTCTGGGAGCCAGGTTGGGGAAAATAAAATTCTGTATGTATATTTTAACTTTTATTTCACTTTGCTCAATATAGTATCCCTGTCTTCAACTATCCTGTTGTCTCAGTTCAGAAATTTTTTTTTTTTTTTTTTGCGGTACGCAGGCCTCTCGCTGTTGTTGTGGCCTCTCTCCCGCTGCAGAGCACAGGCTCCGGACGTGCAGGCTCAGCGGCCATGGCTCACGGGCCCAGCCGCTCCGCGGCATGTGGGATCTTCCCGGACCGGGGCACAAACCCGTGTCCCCTGCATCAGCAGGCGGACTCTCAACCACTGCGCCACCAGGGAAGTCCAGTTCAGAAATTTTTTGAAAAACTTTATCTAGAGATTAAAACCCCTGTTTTTGCTAAGGTAGGGAGAAGCAGTTGTCCAGCTGCTTGGAATGGCAGCAGAGATCTGAGGGACCAGTTGTTCTTAAACAAGCTTTCAACCAATCCTGCTTATAACTCTGCTGCCAGACCCATTTCCAGAGGTGACTGTTGCTGCTAAATCCTGATCCTTTTGTACAGATTGTACGGTACAAATCACATTGCTTCTTATCTTTCTCCAGTTCTGGCTTGGGATTCAGATTTCTCAGGCCTGGTAGTACAGTCACCACTTGCCACCTGCTTTCCAACTTCCAAAAAAAGTGTTGCCTTTTCCTCTCCTGTTCTCTGGTTGCTTTATGACATGAAAAAAGATCCTTTTATTTTGTTTGCTTGTGGTTGAATATGTACTTTCAAACCAACAATTTAAACCAGAAGTACCTCTTTGGGTAGCCTTTCACTGCCAATGATCGCATTTATCAAGCACTCCTTAAACAAGTATAAATTATTGAATCTCAAATTGGAGTGGGGATATAGAGGATGTGCAGTAAAGGTTTACATTTTTAGAAAATAAAATGCCTATTTTATAGAGAGAGATTCAGCACACATCTGCAGGGAGAGTTAGGCAGCTTCCACCTGGGATAAATGTGCCTATGAGGCTGGAAGGGTTGTGGAATTTTGTTGGTATGTACAGTGGCAAGCAGATAAGTTAAAGGATGTGGACTCAAAGTTAGTCTTCTTAGATTGCATAGGAATTGAATAAAAAGCAGTTGTCTCATCAAGAGTTCTTGAGCAGAGCTGGGAGCTGAGAAAGGGGTTAGGATTGTTTTGATTTTTTAAGAGGAGAAACATCTGTTTTTTATTTTATGCACTGCCCTCTTTCCAAGTGCTTTTAAGTACCTTTAAAGATGCCTAGACACATGATGATCTGGTCTCCATGAAATAAACTGTGATTTAAAGAATCCCCTATGTATCCATTTACTTGCTTGGCCATTGAAATGTGCCCCACAGCTTGACCATGTCTCAGACTTGAGTTCATTCAAGTTGCTATTTTTGAATAAACTATGTGATTTGAGAATACTGTGAAGCAAGCCAAACAACAGTTGATTTTCCATCTGCCTCCGATTATCTGAGGTACTAGTTCCCAAACTGCATTCTGTGGAACATCAGTAACTCAAGTTGCTAGTGGATACGCCATGAAAAAAAACTTTTGGCTTTAAAATTTTGTTTCTCTATGATATGCAAGCAAAATATTAAATATATTTATGTAACTGTTTTTCTTATGCTATAAACTGCCTTTAAGAAACAGAGTGCCAGGGCTTCCCTGGTGGCTCAGTGGTGGAGAGTCCTCCTGCCGATGCAGGGGACATGGGTTCGTGCCCCGGTCCGGGAAGATCCCACGTGCCGCGTAGCGGCTGGGCCCGTGAGCCATGGCCGCTGAGCCTGTGCGTCCGTGAGCCTGTGCTCCACAACGGGAGAGGCCACAACAGTGAGAGGCCCCTGTACCGCAAAAAAAGAAAAGAAAAGAAAAGAAAAGAAATGGAGTGCCATACACAAAAGACGAACAAATAACATAAAAAATCACATGATTGACAAACATGTGGTTTTCAAGTCTAGAAATGATAGTGTATTTACCAAAACACAATCTCTGGTTACTGATATATTATCATGGTCATGTACCCCGTGTCTTGAAATTTCAAGAAGTATTTGTGATACTTAAACTTTTTTTTCTTCTTAATGAAATAATAAATATATTTAATCTTTCTCACTTGTTTTTATCAGTTTTGTTGTTGTTTTGTGGCATTTGCAAGATAATTTTTTTTAAGTCTTCAGAAGTCATAAAATCATTCTGGGAAGAGAAAACACAAAATTTTAATGTGATACAAACAGGTATCTGATCAAGTGCTACAGTGAGTTTGAGAGGTGAAGTCATGAGTTCAGAGAAGGAAGAAGTTGCCGTGGACTGATGGAGTTGGGGGATGAATTGAGGGGGAAGTATGATTTGAAATGGGGCTTGAAAGTTGGAAGATATTGCTATAAAATGGTGGTGCCCTAAGCTCCGTGTTCTCTCCAGCAACACAACACACACTGTGTGCAGGTATCCATCTTAGCTCTCTGTGTTGTTCCCCCTAGGACTTGGGGGCAAGGGGAACCAATGCAAACACAATGCTCATGCTGTCTGCTCTGCTGTGATTAATATAGATTTTGGTAATTGGCCCAGAAATTTCATCTCTTCTGCCACCCTCCATGTTACAGTAGCAGGCTAACTATTAGCTTGTAAGTAGGATAAAATCAAATCCCAGTCAAGACATTGGAACAATGACTGAAAAGAGAACCAGTTGAGTGAAGAGGTAAGACTGAGACTTTCATGCTGTTTAATGGGTGTGGTAGGATGTCAAAAGCCTGATTAACTCAGAGATTATATTTATATTGGATAATATTAAAAAGTAAGGGTAGACAAGTGGGATGGAGTGGAGGACAGGTAGATTTTAAAAGCTTTAAATGACGATGCTATGGACTGAATATGTGTGACTTTTCAAAATTCATATGTTGAATTGGTTTGTCTTGATTCACAATGAATGTCAAAAAAAATTTGTGGATATTGAGCTCTTTGTGACAATCTCTGTTTAATATATGATAAAAGGTGACCAGACACTGCGAACATTCTGGGAAGAGTTCTGAGGAAGTTAGTCTCCATAGCAGTATTGGTTTGAATTAGACAGATTCTTAAGCTGCCACTGTTAAAAAAAATTTTTTTTAATTCTACACACACCGAATGAAACATTACATTGAAAACTGCAATCACCACGCCCACAAAAGAAGTTGAATTCAAGAAAAGAACCCTCCAGAGAAAGAAGCTATTATAGAGAAACTCTGAAATGGCACATCGGGTTGGGGCGGGGAGAATTCTTTAAGACTTAATGCTGATTACCATGCTCTAGAGCAGCACTGTTCAATAGGAATGTAACTCAAGGGACCTTCGTTGGGAGGCTCTGGGTAACCTGGGAGTTTATTACAGTTTTAGTAGGTTGACTTTTCAGTCCCTCCCTGATGAGTGGGATCCAACTCACTAGGAAGCCTTAAACTATTTCCTCTTTTGTGAAAATTCCTCCAAGTATTCCTAGGCAGAATTGATTTTCTCTTTTCTCAAAACACCTTGCTTATGTTTCTAATTATCATAGATTTTATTCCCCTTCCTATAATGGTTAACTGTTTAGTTATTTGCCTACCAATTCCTTGAGAGTTCCTTAAGAGTGTTATCTTATTTCTCTCCTTTCTCCAATCCAGTTAGCCTACTGTCTTACAATAATAAAAATATATTATGTTTATTGAGCTTTTTTTTTTTTTTTTTTTTTTTTTTTTTTTTTTTTTTTTTTTTTTTTTTTTTTTTTTTTTTTTTTTTTTTTTTTGCGGTACGCGGGCCTCTCACTGTTGTATCCTCTCCCGTTACAGAGCACAGGCTCCGAACGTGCAGGCTCAGCGGCTCTGCAGCATGTGGGACACGAACCCGTGTCCCCTGCATTGGCAGGCAGACTCTCAACCACTGCGCCACCAGCGAAGCCCTATTGAGCATTTTCCTGGCATCATCTCAGTTGTGAGCAAAAATCATCTGGGTAAATAATATGATTACTCTACATTTTACAAATGCCGAAACCGAGATTTGGAGAGATGATTAAACTCATATCCTTAGTAGAGGCTGAGCCAGAACAACAACCCAGTACTGTAGACTGAATGTTTGTGTCCCTCCAAAATCCATATGTTGAAACCTAATCCCCAATGTGATGGTGTTTGGAGGTTTGGCCTTTGGGAAGTGATTAGGTCATGAAAGCAGAGCCCTCATGAATGGAAATAGTGCCCTTATGAAAGAGACCCCAGCTCTCTTGTCCCTTCCACCATGTAGGACACAGTGAGAAGATAGCCATCTGTGAACCAGGAAGTAGGCTGTCACCAGACACTTAATGTGCTGGTGCCTTGACCTTGGAGTTCCCAGCCTCCAGAACTGTGAGAAATAAGTTTTAATTGCTCATACACCACCCATTTGTCTCCAGTGACTGAGCTCTTAATCGCGATATTATAAAGACTCCCACATACAGTAGTTATTCTCAGTATATGTTTGGATGTTTCTTGAATGACTGAAAATAAACATATTAAGATGTTGATGGTGAATATGAAGGCATAGGTCAAATGGAATCCAAAACTTGACAAAGGGAATCACTGAAAAGTGAGCTTCAGAGCTTTAAAAGGCAATCTGTGACTTTTGAATATACAACTTCATTTCTCATCACTATCAATTATTTTATGAAACCAAGTTTTCTTAAGTTAATATTCTCCCAGCAAAACAATCAAAAATGTACTTGAGGCACCATAAGAGAACTTATGTACACACACACACACACACACACACACACACACACACACTCACACACTCAGATACTTCCTATCTGACTTTAATTCCACAATAACATATTTCATTAGGTCTTAGGCATTGTTTCCCTAGTTCCAGGGCTATGGGCATCTACGGTCGAAAAGGGAGCATCACTTCTTTTTTAAGTCAGTATGTTCTTGCCTTCTGTTGATTATCCCTGAGGGCCAATGGTTTAACGCAGTTAGAATCATCTGATTAAGGTATTGTAGGGAACGTGTAAGGTGGTTATTCAGTTCATTCAGAGTAAAAGCCAAAGTCCTTACACTGGCCCAAAAGTCTTACATGATCTGCCCCTGCCTCCTTACCTCTCTGACCTCATGGCCTACTTTTGTCCCCTAGCTCACTACCCTCAGGTCACACTGTCTAAGCTTTCACCCCTTCAAGTCTTTGCTAAAATTCACTCCTCGATGAGAGAAACAGCCCTTCCATCTCCAACATTTCTAATACCTTTTAGAAAGTTCTTTTTTTTCTTTCCTTCTTAGCATTCTTGTTCCCCTTACATATCCAATTATTTACTTATTTATTATCCTTACTGTTTATTATCTCTCTTTCCCCTTAGAATGCAAGCTCCAAAAGGTTAGGGTCTTTGCTGTTGGTTTACCAATGTATCCCAATTACCTAAAATATGCTCGAAACAAAGCAGGCACTCAATAAATATTTGTTGGTTTAAGTGAATGATATAATAATGAAATCTTATAAATCAAAAGGAAAAAGAAAACCCAAATATTAAAAATAGGCAAAGGCTTGGATAGGCACTTCCTAAAAGAGGGTATCCAATATCCTATCAAATATATATGTTTACATATATGACTAGTAAACATATGAAAATGTGCCAAAGCCTTTAATGAAGAGGGAAATGCTAGTTAAAACCACAATGATAGAGTTACCATATGCTCCTGCAATCCCAGTCCTGGACATATATCCAGAGAAAACTCTCATTAGAAAAAATACATGCACTCCAATGTTCATAGCTGCACTATTTACAATAGCCAAGACATGGAAGCAACATAAATGTCCATCAACAGATGAATGGATAAAGAAGATGTTGTGTGTGTATATATATATATATATATATATATATATATATATATATAAAATGTAATATTACTCAACCATAAAAAAGAATGAAACAATGTCATTTGCAGCAACATGGATGGATTTAGAGATTATCATACTGAGTGAAATAAGCCAGACAGGGAAAAGCAAATATATGATATCACTTATATGTGAAATCTAAAATATGACACAAATGAACTTATTTATAAAACAGAAATAGACTCACAGACAGAAAACAAACTTATGGTTACCAAAGGGGATAGTGGGGTGGGGGGGAGACATAAATTAGGAGTTTGGAATTAATATATATATCCACACTATCATATATAAAATAGATAAACAACAAGGACCTACTATATAGCACAGGGAACTATATTCAATATCTTGTAATAACCTATAATAGAAAAGAACCTGAAAAAGAATATAGAATATATATATATATATATATATATATATATATATATATAACTGAATCACTTTGCTGTACACCTGAAACTAACACAACACTGTAAATTAACTATACTTCAAAAAACTGGTTGAAAAGAAAAAAAAAAACACAATGAGAAATACCATTACATACTCACCTGAGTGACAGAAGTAAATAATTGGAAATACCAAGTGTGGCAAAAGTGAGAAGCACTGGAAACTCTCACAGTAGTGTAAATGGGTACAACCATAAGGGCAAATATTTCACAATATCTAGCAAACTGGTATATGTACATGCTCTCGTGTTTCATCTGTTCCTAGGAGCACACCCTGAAAAACAACCAGCATGTGTATACCAGAATATAAGTACATGAATGTTCACTCCAGCATTGCTCATAAGAGCCAGAAACTAGGAACAACTCAAATACCCATCAGCAGTTAAATGGATAACTAGACTGTGGATACTCATGCAGTGGAATACTATACAGAAAGCAAAATAAATAAGTTGTTCTAGACACTATATGGATGAATCTCTCAAACAAAATCAAACAAGAACGTGATAACAACAATTCTTAGAAGATGATTTCCTTCACAGAAAGTTCAAAAACAGACAAAACTAAACATTAACAGTTTAGAAATGCAAATGCACGTGTAGGTGGTAAAACTATAAATAAAAGTAAGGAAATGGTCAACACTCTGACTTCTATAGGGAGAGAGTTGGGATTGTGAAGGGGCACATGGGCCAGGATTTGGGGGTGCTAGAAATGTACTATTTCTTTCCCCTCTGTGATGGTTACATAGATGTTTGCTTTGTAATTATTCTTTGTACATAAATGTTTCACATACTCCTCTCTATGTTTGATTTCTCACAATTTTTAAATGACAATAAATTGCCTGATCTTGTATAATTTTTCTTTCACTTGGAAGTTTTTATGTTCTCTTCTTATGACAAAGGGTCTTGACAGACCATACCCCCCTTTTTTTTTTCTTTCTTTTTTTACATTTTGGCCGTGCCATGGGGCCAGCGGGATCTTAGTTCCCCAACCAGGGATCGAACCCGTGCCCCCTGCAGTGGAAGCACAGAGTCCTAACCACTGGACCACCAGGGAAGTCCCCATATCCCTTTTTTGATATATTTGCCTTTCCTTAGATAAGAATATAATATAATCAATTCCACAGTCCTTACATTGAACTTTATAAGAGATATTTCATAATTAGGTAATGAAGAGGAAGAGACCAAATAAGACAACTAAAGTCTTAGCTTTCAGGGCAGGCCCAGTGTTGGACACATGGTAGGCACACACTAGGAGTTTGCTGCGGACAAGATAGGTAGTGGCAGGGCTTCCCTGGTGGCGCAGTGGTTGAGAGTCCGCCTGCCGATGCAGGGGACACGGGTTCGTGCCCCGTTCCGGGAAGATCCCACATGCCGCGGAGCGGCTGGGCCCATGAGCCATAGCCGCTGAGCCTGCGCGTCCGGAGCCTGTGCTCCACAACGAGAGAGGCCACAACAGTGAGAGGCCCACGTACCGCAAAAAAAAAAAAAAAAAGATAGGCAGTGGCAGCTGTTGCTGGGTTGACTCAGACAGGGAGCCTTTCTTCATCTTTTATCTTAGGAAGAGCTGTTTATAGTAGGCCACCTGGTAGATAAGATGCAAGATATTGCAAAATTTGGGGATTCCCAGATGTTTTTCAACCAGAGACATTTGTGTATGAGGCTAGTTCTATTTTCAGATGCTTTCCTCGGGACTTTCTTCTTTAATCAGTTCATGGAGCATTGACTTTACTGTCCACGGCTTTGGATGGAGTAAAGAGAACATGCCTAATCTTATGCTCTGTAAATTGTATCACCTTGCCAGTACTCAGTACGTATGGAACCATCTCTTAGAACAATATGGCTGTTTTTCAGCAAATACTAATAGCAGATGCTGTGCCTGAATCTCTTCTAAGGTTAAGGTTTTAGAGCAGCATAAAGCCGGGGTGATTACGAAGAATCATTTGGTGAGCCAGCAAAAAACTATACACTGAGTATAAAAATGCTTCTTGAGCCCACGACATGACCTGTTTGGGGCCAGGGTCACAAGAGTGATGTATCCTGCGAAACAGTGGTGACCGTGTTCCCACCATGAAATAACTGTGCTGTGTCCTGATCTCACTGTGTTTGTTCAAAGTGGTCTTAGCTATCAGTAGTCGCCAAGTTTCTGAAGGACATGAAAATTCCTGGGGGTCACTAAGGACATCTGTATCTTTTCTGCTCACAAGGGCACATGCGTTTAAAAGGGAAAAAAAAATCTAACCCAGTAATAAAAACAGCCATGTGGCCACTTTGAACTACATGATCCAGAGAGGAGCAGTCCCCTAGCTTCAGTTCTACCATCTGACCTTGGCCTAGCAACGTGACTTCTCTAACCTTCGATTCCTTACTTGTAAGTGTGAGTGATGTGTTTCATGGGTATTCCACAAACTCCTGAAAATAAAATGAAGTGAAAGTTGCAAAACCTCTTTATTGACTGTAAAGCCCTACACCAGTAGTAAGGGTTCTTTTTAATCGTTTCTAATTATACTCTTAATATTTATTATTTTTTACTTTAAAATCCAAAGGTCAAAAGTGCCTGAGGTTCAAAAGAATCCCCTGACCCATTATTATTCCTCAGAATAGACCAAATCTGACAATTTTGTGCCTATCTTTATATACTTTATGAATGTGTGCATATATATGTGTGCATGTGTGTGTATTTTTTTTTAACAGAAAAGGAATCATATCCTACTAATCAATAGAATACTATGCAGTAATTTTTCAGGAGGTAAATTGTTATGTATATTATATACATGGAACTATGATATTTTATATGAAAAATGTGCAGAGCCACATTTATAGTATGAGATAATGTTTGTCTAGACATGGAGTATACAGCTTCCTCTGGGAAGAACATATTGCAAATGAATGAGGTGATTTCACTTTTTCTTTCACACATTTCTCCATCATCATTTTTTATCTTAAGCATATATACTTTCACAATAATATTAAAGACTGTGCAAGAGAAAGTGGAGCATAAGTCAATAAAATGAAACATGAGACTATTGAAGACAATATTATACATAAGTATAAATGGTAGGCCAGAAAAAAAAAATATTGAAGAGAAGAGTATACCAAAGAAATTTTAAAATAAAAGAAGCAAAATTGAAAGTAGTCATGATATGATTTTCAAAATTATTCATTAGGGAACAGAAAAGAACTGATCATGCAGTTTCTCTGCCAACTTTTTTGCAATATATGACTCTCAATAACAGGATATTCAGCTCTACTGACCAGTACTTTTTAATGGCCCCTATGCAACAAAGGGCAAATAGAAGCAGGAGCAAGGATCTGCCGAAAGAGGAAGCAGGGCTAAATATGATCTGTGCTTAGTTGTTTTACAAAGTTTTCGTAAGTCATTTTTTTAAACTCACAGAACAGCCATAAATTTGGGAGATGGACAGGAATGACAGTCTAAGATCCCCTGAAAAGTCCTGGCATTATCAAGCAACAGAATTTTATGTATAGATATTTTTGTTCTCAAAAAAATCCTTGCCTCCTTTCCTTCAACAAATGCTGTCAAAGTCTACCTCGAATCTATCTTCTTTTTCTGTCTTCATCACCATCAACCAGGTTCAAGTTCACTCCCACCTATTTCCCCTGCAATAGCCTCCTGACTATTCTCTCCGTTTCCACCCTGGCTCTCCCTCTTCCGCCTGCCATTCCTTTTCCCACAAGAAAAGCAGATCAATCTTCCTGAGATGTTCATAGGATGAAAACCAAAATCCTTTGCATGACTTCGAGGGGCTGCACGAGCTGTCCCTTGCACATTTTCTCCAGTCGCCTTTAAGCCTTCTGACTGTACTAAGATCTTCCTCACCTCAGTCTTTGTACATACTGTTCTGCAAACTGAAATGCTCTTCTCTGACTCTACAGATTTCAGTTTCTCACAGACCTCCCCAATCCCCTCCTCCTCAATCTAAATCAGCTCACAATTTGTATTTCTATATTTATTCGTATGCTGTAGGCTTTACCTGACTTCCCCACTCCGTTGAAGCTGTGTAATGACCCTATGAGGGTTCAAAATACTATCCTTTCTACCTTTGTGTATATTTGAAATTTACCACAATAAACAGCTTTAAAAATTTCCTTCTGATTCTACAAACTAAATACAGGTTATGCCTGCAATTATCATAGTTTTTCAAATTTTGTTTTTAAAAAAATTTACTTTCCTTTTCACGATGATTTGTTTTTGTATTTTGTTTTAGTAGCCATAAAATGGCAGCGTTTTAAAGTTCCAAACAACGTGCTGTCTGAATGAAAGTGAATGTGAAATTAACATCAGATACCCTAAAAGAAAGGTCTGAAGTTCAATTGTTCTTTTGCTGTTTTTGCTACTAAATTCTTTTATTTGAAAGCAACATTATTTTTCAGTGAGAAAGACCCTAGGATGAGGACATAAAAATTCTGATTTAGTTCCAGGTTGTCACGTTGAGTGAACCATTTACCTTTGCTTCCTTTTTTTTAATAATATAATAAAGAGATAAAGTTCTAAATTTTTATTTGATTTAATATGCTATGTTTCCATAATTTGGAAGACCAAAAAAAAAAGAGTCATAAACAATACCAATGTTTATTTTTTTTAATGAATCAATAACTCAAAAGAACTTTTTTCCTATTCATAAGGTCATAAGTCTGGAGTGCTGTTCATATCAGATGAATCTACAAAGCCAAGAACAGGAACCACTGCATCTTCTTTGGAAGATCTGATACTTCGATTCTTCTCTTTTCTGTTCACATATTTGTGCAAAATGCTGTAGTACTGTTCCCTTGGATTGAAAGTATATAGTGATGAAATTTGCTGCCAGTCTTTTATGCTTGGAGTGTTGTATTCCTTTGGCTGTGAACACTCAAAGAAACACTTGATATTTTCTTTTGCCAGTTCGGTTGCATGTTCTGTGGCTTGACTTTTAAGGATCCGCTGCTCCTGTTCCAAATAGATTTTCCAAAATTTCAGCTGCAGGAAGCTAACCGGAGATAGGCATCGGGTGATGGATGTAAAAATCAGGAGGACGATGATAACAACTGCTATCAGGACCCAGCCCAACACCTTAGGAAAACACAACAAAATAGCAATTTAGTCACATTTTTTTTTTTTTTTTAGAAATTTTTAAATCCTCAGATAAAGTTTGAACTACTAAGAGTTATGATGATGAACAAGCAACAGTTTTAGGTCTTAATCCCTTAAGAGAAAGAAGTGGCAGTAACCTCTCGAACCCCTCAGTACAAGTGCTCACTTGACAAGACAATCATTTTCCAAGGCATGTCAAGGGCCCAAGGAGGAGTTTATATGTCGAATCCCTGGAACTCAAAACATGGAATTTCAGAAAAATCCCATGAAACAAACATTCATTTCCAAGAACCTCTTAGCTTTACAAGCCCAGAAGTAGTGTGGGGTGATGGCTTTAGAGCCAGGCAGACTCATTTTACTGTAACAATTCTGACTGGACAAGCAACTTGACCTGGACTCAGTGTATTCACTGTAAAGACAGAAGAGAATAAGAAAGGAAGTAACGGGCCCAGCACGGGGACTGGTACAGAGTGGATGCCTGACACTATACGAGTGCCCAAGTGCCTTTCTCCCTTTAATTAGTTATCCTCAATATTTTGTAATAACCTATAAGGGAAGAGACTCTGAAGAAGAATACACACACACGTATAACTGAATCTCTGTGCTGTACACCTGAAACTAACACGATATTGTAAATCAACTGTACTTCAATTTAAAAAAGAAAAGAAAAAGCACCGAGATAGAAAGGAAGGAAGGAAGGAGGGAGGGAAGAAAGAAAGAAAGAGAGAGGAAGGGAGGGAGGGAGGGCGGAAGGAAGGAATGCCTATCGGCTCACGAGAAGCCAACAACCATTCTAGTTAGTCTTCGGACGTCCTATGTCTGGAGAAACGGCACGCATTTCTGCCTCCCCCACTCCATCCCCGTAGAAGCCCGTCCCTCTCCGATCCCCCCAGCGCGTCCAGCGCGGGCGCCCGACCTGCGAGTGGGCCTTGAGCTCCTTCTGCAGGTCCTGCACGTCGGGCGCCTGGACCTGATGGCAGGGCACCAGCGGCAGCTGGGCCACGCAGCCGGGGCTGAGGCCGAAGCACAGGCGCCGCGCCACGAAGGCGCTCCCGCTGGCGGCGCACTCGTAGAAGGAGCCCCCGAGCAGCGCCACGGCCACCCAGGTGAGCGGCGCGACCGCAGCG
>RJWK010046375.1:0-17662 GCA_004363435.1 Platanista minor | reverse complement strand
CCATCCTCCATCCATCCATCCTCCATCCATCCTCCATCATCCATCCTCCATCCATCCATCCTCCATCCATCCTCCATCCTCCATTCTCCATCCATCATCCATCCTCCATTCTCCATCCATCATCCATCCTCCAACCATCCATCCATCATACATCCTCCAACCATCCATCCACTCATTCACTCACTCACTGATTTGACAACAGTCCAGAAGCACTGTCTGTGCCTGTGGGTCGGCAGTGTTGGCAGAGCAGCAGTGGGTTGAAAAGATACCTCCACTGTGACCCCAAGCCCTCCGGGCTGGGCAGGTAGCGAGGGGGCTCCTCACTCTGCCTCTCCTGGACCTGCCCAGACCAGCTGACCTGGTCAACACCGGGACCCCAACCCCCGGAGGCTTGGCCTCTGCCTGGATTGGGATGGAGGTCAGGGACAGTGGGAGGTCAAGGGTCAGGGGGTCCTGGGGGAGGGCCCTCTCTCCTGGGGGTCATGGGTGCAGTGGCCTGGGCAGTGAGGTGGGGCAGCCCTGCCAGCCCCGGCTCAGGTCCAAGAGATTCCCAGCTGAGTAATCAGACCCTAGGAGCCACTGTCAGACGCTGTGGACAGTGGGCTGACTCAGTTTCCCCCTCCCTACCCTCCGCCCTCTTCTGGCATCTGAGTGGGGCCTGAACTCTACTCAGCTGGCCAGTCTCCTCTTCTGCCCACTGGTGGTCTGTGGCAGGGGCACAGACTGGGCCATGGTGGGGGAGGGGCAGAGGGCGGGAGCTGGGACAGCCGCAGAAAGAGAACGAGAGAGAGAAATGAGTGACTTGAGGGAAAAAGACACAGAGAAGGAAACGAGTGGTGTTCTGGACACTGTGGGGGAGGCAGCCCCGCACCCCCTCTCCAGAAAGCCTGGGGGAAGCCAGGGCAGCAGGAGCCAGGCCAGGCCCCTCGGCCCAGAGGGACAGCACCTTTGCCACAGCCGGACGCTTCTCTGCTCTCTGCCCAGCCCCCAGCCCCCCGGCATCCAGTTCCGAGGGCCCCAGCACCCCATCGAGGTGGAGGCGGCCTGGGTGGAGCAGGGCGGCGGAGGGCAAGGATCAGGCCAGGCCCATTGTTTGGAGAAGAAGGAACTGACTTCAGCCCCGGCAGCAGGGCCTCCCACCCCACCCGGGCTTCCTGCTCCCTGGGCGGCCAGAGTGGACTTTGTCCACCTTATTTGGGGATTGAGAAGCCGCATGGCATGTACGGCCCTGGGAGTTGCGGCACGGAGCCACAGCCTCACAGGGTGGAGGGTACCTTTCCAGCTGCTTTCCATGACTCAGACTTACAGCCCTTTAGGCAAAGAAAGTGCTAATCAAGGATCCGTTCAATCCTCCATCCAACTGTCCATCCACCCTTCCAGGTGCCCACCAACCCCTCATCCACCCACCTAGCCATTCATATGTCAACACCTGTCCTCACACCTACACTGACCCATGCACCCATCTATCCCTCTCTCCACCCACCCATCCATCCCTCCACAATCCACCATCCATCATCCATCCATTCACCATCTATCCATCCAACCATCCATCCATCCTTCCATCCACTCATCCCTCTACTATACCTTTATCCATCCTCCCATCCATCCCTCTATCCATCCATCTGTCCCTGTATCTATACACCCAACCACCCATCCATCCATCTACTGCTCATCCACCATCCATTAACCATCCATTCACCATCCATCCATCAATCCATCCACCCATCCAATTTGTAGCATCACAATTCTGTAGCATCTTGGTTTGAAAATTGGAAGCTCATTCCCAAGAAAACATCTTGAATAAATTCCCTGGCTAAGAAATAAAATGCTGTCTCACTTTGTGCCTTGGGTCTGTGGCTTGTAGATTTTGAACTATTGTGAGTCATGTCTGGGACCAGGGCTGGGACATGGCGCTGTACCGTCAAGACCTTCCATTTGCCATGGTGCAGATGACAGAAACATACATGGGGTACCAAGGGGGCCAGGATCCCAGTGGGGAAGGGTCTCTCCTGGATCTGCATGACCTTGAAAAAGCATCTCATTCCTCTGGTCTTAGCTGGCTCTTTGTTACAATGAGTTGCTGAGACCTCTGTGAGGGTCAGTGGGGAGCAGGAATCTTCCTGATTCAGCAGTTTCAAAGTGTCCCGGGCAGAAACTGGGATGGCAACGCCAAGGCTGTCCGTGGAGATGGTTGTGCCCGGGGCCCTGTTTCCTGGGAGTCCATTCCAGGAAAGGAATCTTGTAGCCCCAGGCTCCAGCAGCCAGTGCCCCAGTCCCTGGAACTATCTGCACAGATTAGAGGTAGAAACAGAGCTTTGGATGGTAGGTAGGTGGCCACAAGTCCAATTTATGTCTATTGTCCCAGCATAAGCACTCATGGGCCCCCTCTTAACTCTCAAGAATCTTGGTTGGGACAGTTAATTATATGGTTGTTGTACTGAGAGCTCATTCCATTTGAATAGGGTTTTGAAGGATGAATAGGAGTCTGCCATATGAAGGCAGGAAGGACATTCCAGGCAGAAGGAACAGAGGTGAGAGGGAGGCCCTGTCTGACATTTTGGGTTTGCAGGGAGTCTGACATGGCTGGAGCTGGCATGCAGCTTATGTCCAGGCCTGCATTGGTTGTGATGGTGACTGGAGAGGGAGGGGGTGGTGAGTAGAGCCTGAGGGTCTTCCAGTCCAGGCCAAAAGACTGAACACGACTGGGAGCCCACCGGGGCTAGGGGTTCCTCACCACTCCTGGAAGAGTGGGTGTGAGGGCCGGCTGGCCGGAAGCAGCTCTGCGAGGTGGGGAGCGGGGAGGGGAGTGCTGTCACAGGGGAAGTTTCCCCGAGGGAAGATGATGAACCCAGGAGCCCTGCTCCAAGCCCCAAGCATCCTCTGCTGTGACGTTTTGCCAGAGAAGGTTCTCCTCTGGTGGGCGGCGTCTCGAAGCCTCTGATTCTGCTCCCCGAGTCTGCAGGGCAGGGTGCCCTCTGCTGAGTCTGGCCTGAGCCCACCTCTGAGACCCCAGGCACCCCCGCCAGCCTCTCGGGTCATCCTGGCCTCCTGCCGGGCCCTGTATCTGCACAGCCTGCTCTTCTATAGTCCTGTCCTCCCCGTCCTGTGACCCTGCCCCCATGGACGGGGAATGCTGGAAGCCCCTTGTCACCGGCCCCCGACTCCTGACCTCCAGTCCCCATTCAGCGCCCACAAGCCATCCAAGGGGACTCCTGACCTGCCGCCCAAGACCCCCTGCCCCTCAAATCCTGGACACTGGAGCCTCAACAGAGTATGTGGGTCTGGCAGCTGTCCTCTGGGCCGTGACTTGGAGACCGGCTGCCTGAGGCTGGCCGGCAGACCAGGAGGGAGCAGGTGGGGACTGGCCATGGTTCTGGGGATGGAGCCGGCGGGGAGATGGGCCTGGTGGCGCCTCCCTCCCTGCGCTGGTCAGACTTCCTGTCTGGCCCTGGGAAGTGACCCCCCGCCGCCCCCAGCAGGCAGTGACATAAGTGTCTGAGGTGACAAGGCCGGGGGCTGGCACCTGCCCCACACATTTGCACTGTAAGGTGTCTGAGCAGTGCGGGGACAAGGCCACCGGGGCTCAGGGAAGGCGGCCCTCAGCTTGGGTTTCTGGCTGGCTTGAGGAAAACACGTCTGCATGTGCCTGGGTGGGCTGGGCTCTGCCCTCGAGAGCCTTTGCTCCGTGCCAGGACTGAGCATCATCAGCCACGGGCACACAGACCTGGAGCCCTGCACACAGTAGGTGCCCACTAAAGGTATACATGAGTAGATGAAGACTGGCCAGACTTAGTGAGTCCTAAATTATGGAAAAGCAGGACATTTTAGAGGCAGGGAGTGGTAAGAGGGGAACCTGGGGCCTGGGTCTTTCCGCAGAGGCAGGCTGGTGACAGCCCAGGGCCCTGCGAATTAATGCCCGGATGGCGGAGGGCAGGGCTCTGCCCCTCAGCCCCCACCCAGGCCAGCCTCCGGCAGGTCTTCGGGTGTGGCCAACACACTGGATGGCCTTGTGACCTGGACCCACCTGACCTGGGGCCCAAATCAGCCTTCCCATGCCCCCCTACCTCGTGCTCCTGTGCTGGTTAGGGAAGCAGAGTAGCCAAGCAGGCTGCCTGGTACTGGCCTCGGGCAAGATCAGCGTGTGGCTGCCAGGCCCGGCGCTCTCCACAGGTGCTGCGGTGAGGGGCGTGGCGAGCAGGTGAGTGGGCAGAGGTGCATGCACGAGGTGTGCCCAGCCCAGAAGCCTGGCAGCAGAGGGCCCTTTGGCACCCAGAGGCTACTCCCCTTGAGAGTGCCCTTGCCAGCTGGCAGGGCAGGCTGGGGTTGTTTAATTTCACTTTGCAGTGAAAGCCACAGGTACCAGAGCCATTCCTGAAGGACTGAGGCTCCGGGTCGGCCACAGGCCCCACCCGACGGGGGCCAGGAGTGCCAGAGGAACTCAACACCTCCAGGAGGGAGCGTGCATGGTGAGGTCCCAGGTAACGGCGCCCTGGCTGGTCAAGGGTGGATTCAGCTCTTGGGAGGGTGCGCCAGGCTCAGCCAAGCAGCTTCCCAGGGTCCGGGGCGCTCATCAAGAGTGGGGCTGGTCTGGCTCCCTGGGCACTGACCCAGAAAGGACAGGGTGACGGCAGGTGGTGGGCACAGCAAATTGCTGCCCAGGCTTTGGGGATGGGAACTCTGAGCGCAGGTGAAGCTCAGAGAGGGAGGAAGGAGGCCCTGTTGTCAGCCGGACCTGGATGCCTGACCGCGAGCATCCACGTGCCCTGTTCTACCCTTACTCCAGTGCCGGCCGCGCAGGAGGCTCTGATGCCCCATCATTGGCACCGGCTGTTCTGAAATGAGGTTCACTTGGTCCCTGCCCAAAAGATGCTCAGTCCGGAAAGGAGAAGATGCAGAGTGGACAAGGGAACAGGGCAAATGGAGCAGAGACTGGAGAGAGTGCAGCTGGGGGCACAGAGGCTACACCCCCCAGCGGGGAGGATGGGGAGCTTCCTGGTATACCCCACTGGCCCATGGGGCCCGCCCAGTGTGGATGTTCACGTGTCACTGGGAGGGGGCAGGAGGCCTGAAGGAGGTAGCCATGAGGATGGGCCAGACTCTCCCCAGCACTACGGCTTGGCCTGGCAGCTGCCCTCGTGGGGGCCGGGTGCCCACTGGGGAGGGGTCCCAGGGTCTCTGCCTCCTGTCCTTGGTGTCATGCCCAGATCCCCTGGCTGCCCTGCCCCTCCCTGCCCTCCCCCGCACCCCTCCCATGGCAGAGGGTCTCTTAACCCCCACCTGGTAGTCGGCACAAAGTTGAGTTTTCCATTTCAAGTCTGTCAGGAGCCTTGAAGACCACTGTGGTGCCCTCCCTGTGCTCCGGTCCTGCCGAGGGCCTGGGGTCCTGCTGGAGCCAGGAGGACCCCTGCATCAAGGAGAGACCCCTTGGGGCTCTGGAGGCACATCTGGGGTTCTGTGCCCTTGGTTTTGGGGGGTGTGCATGGGAAGGGCCCTCACCAGCCCTTCCACGGGCGATGTCTCTCTCGGCCCCTTGGACCTGCCTGCCCTGGACGCCCCTTGGATTTCAGAGACACGGGCTGGTCCCCAACCTTGAGCACCTGCTCCCTTGGCTGCCTTTTGCCCCATGTCCACGGGGAGGTGTTCAAGTCCCGCCCTGATGCCTCCACCCAGGGGCAGGCCCTGGCACCTGATATCTGACAGACACACGAATAACTGACCCCCGACACCCCATTGCACTTCTGCTGAGCCGATCGCTGTTCTAAGCATCTTATTTATTAGCTCATTTACTGCTCAACCCAACCCTTCCGAGGGGTGTTAGGGACATCCGCACTTCGTGGGCAGGGAAACTGAGGCCCAGTGGACTGCCCAGGGCAGCACCGGTAGTGGCGCTGGGGGCCTGCTTCCTGACCCTCCCCGCCGAGCCTGTTCAGGAAGAACGGCCGGTGCGTGGGTCTCCCTGCGTGAAGGCGATTTAAGCTGAGACCTCGGGGGGAGGAGGTGCTGTCCCTGGGAGGAATGGGAAAGGGGCTTCCGAGGCGGGGGTGGGGGGGGCTCCACGTGGTGGAGGACCAGTGGGGAGGATGTGGCCAGGGCCCCAAGTGAGTGGGCGCCGGATGGGACGCCCTGGGAAGGGGTCCGATTTGACTCTGGTGGAGTTGGGGGCACAGGAGGGCTCTTGTCAGGGGAGGCCTGAGTGCACGCTCAGGGACCGTCATCGCTGCCGTGTGGAGAGCTGACTGGGGGTGGGGCCGTCCGCGTGAGGCTCCAGGAGGGAGAGGAGCATCCTGAGGTCTGGGGACCCTGGTGAGGCCGGAGGGACCAGTCACAAGCCCTGACACAGAGCCTGGCCAGGCTGGAGTAAGGCAGCAGGCAGGGTGGGAAGGGCTCTGTGCGTTGGGGGTGCCCGCTGCGACACCTCCTTTGGCTGACCCACGAGGGCCCGAGTGAGTGTGCGTGTGGTCCTGCCGGGGCACGCCACGAGGGCGGTGCTCGCCGAGCGGACGTTCCCGTGCACACGCCTCCTCTTTCACTTATGAACGGCTCTCCGAGGATCCATATGTTTCGTGGGTCTCCCCAGGCCAGCCTGCTCCATATCTGGGCCCCTAGCTCAGGGAGGCAGCAGTCAGGGATCCAGGGTTTGGAAGGGCCCCAGACATTGTGGTTTCTGAGCTGCCAGGGCAGAGTGGGAGCCTCGGGCTGCCCGGAGGGCTGGGCGGCCCTGGCTGCAGGGCCAGGAGGAACAGGAAGCCATGGGGTCGAGGAGAAGAAAGGCGTGTCTGGCACGGGTGCGTGCCAAGGGTCCACTGGGTGCTGCTGGGCTGTGGCCCGGGGCCAGCCTGGAGTGGAGGCTCTGGGCCCTCCAGCCACGCCTGGCTGCTTGCACTGGCTCACTGGGCTGGGCTCCACTTGGCCGGGTTACAGCTGGGTGCAGCCACATGCCCTGGTGGGTGCTGCCCGGTCCACCAGCCCAGCCTGGGCCAGTAAGTCCCGTCAGTCTGGCCCGGGCTGCGCTCCTACAGTCAAGTCGACCCAGCGGACTGATTCGTCCACAGCGTCAAATGCAAACCAGCCCCGCTTTCCTGGAGCCCCCCGACCGGGCCCAGCACAGAGCATCCTGGTGGATGCCAGAGAGAGGCAGGACCTGTCACCGGTGCAGGGGGATGCAGGAGGGTGAAGCGAGGCTCCAGAGCGGGGCCCCGGCTCTCACTGGGCCGGCCTCGAATGCTAGGTGAGCTGGGGCCCGAGATGGGCAGGCATCTGCCATTTGCCTGAAGGGTGTTGAACCCCAAGCACCGTCCCGTACCTGGCTGGCAAGATGGAGAAGGCGGGGGTCGTGTCTCTTGGGAAAGCTGATGCCTCTGCTCTGTTCCAGGCCCACAGGGAGCCCCAAGGTTCCCAAGCGTCGTCCCTGGCCTCACAGGGCCTGGAGCAGATACCCACCTTTCCCTGCCCGGCCTTGAGGCCTCTGCCACGTGGCCCTTCCCTCTCCAGCTCGTTGGGCGTGACTTCAGTGGGCAGGTGGGCAGACCCATGCCAGCTGGACAGCCTTCCTGCCCACCTGCAGCTCCTCCCAGCATATGCTTATCCTCCACCCTGGGCTCCTGCAGCCACAGGGCAAAGCCACGGCACCCGCAGGGTGTGGGGAGGGTCCCCAGCAGTCCTCAGGCTCCTCGGCGGCCTCTCACCTCTTGGCATCCATGGCGCTGGCCGGCCACGTGGGGGGTGGGAGCCGTCTTTGCCCCGGGGTCTCCCAGCTTAGAGGAGGAGGGGCTGCGCGACCAGGTGTGGTGATGCATCGCTGTGCGGGGCATGGGCCGACGTCTGGGACCCCAAGATGGTGAGAGTGGGGGAGGGCACGGCGGCACCAGGGGATGGGACAGGAGCAGAAGCTGGGGTGCAGGGTGCAGCCCTGGCTGCCTGCACAGTCACCCCAGAACCCTGGGGAGTTTGTGGATGAGGCTGGGGCAGGGAAAGGCCGTGTTCAGCTCAGTTCCTCAGAAAGATGGTGCCTCGGACCTGGACGGGTGGTGGTGAGCATGGTGGGGGTCGAGGGGGTGGACAGGCAGGGTCAGGCTGGCAGGAGGCTGAGGGACTCCATCCATGGGAACTTGGCCGGTCAGCTGTCCCTCTGAGCCACAGTTTCCCCATCTGCACAGCGGGCCATCTCTCCATCTGTCTTCTCAGGGCTACTCTGCGCATGCGGAGCCTGGACCCCCAGGCCCTGAGAACGCTGGCTGCCTGTGGGGGCAGCCGGGAGGCCGGGGTGGGAGCTGTCACCAGGGAAGGGCATTTTTGAAGGCTGGAACAGCATGCACGCAGGCACCAGGCGCCGGGCAGGCGCACGGAGGGGCCGATGCATCAGGATGGCAGAGAGAGTAGGCAAGGGCCAAGGGCTTGCCCTGAGTCCTCCAAGCAGCCCTGCCAGGTGCAGTGGGGTCCTCCCATTTTACAGATGAGAGGCTGACGCTGGGCCCATCTGCCCTTGGTCTGCAATGCCCTCTGGCTCAGGTGCCCCTTGGGCATACCTCTTTCCCCATCGGCACCCATGCCCCCGCTCCTGGCCCAGAGCCCGGCCAGGACATTGCATGAGCGCAGCTGGCCTCCTTCTGCCCTGGACCAGAC
Organism: Platanista minor; assembly: GCA_004363435.1. Lineage (NCBI taxonomy): Eukaryota > Metazoa > Chordata > Mammalia > Artiodactyla > Platanistidae > Platanista > Platanista minor. Next base: position 9,040 of record RJWK010046375.1, on the reverse strand, counting down.
TGGCCAGTGTTGAGGGGCTGTGGACCCCTGATGCGGCTCACTTGCCCAGCAGGCTGGAAAGCCTCCAGCGGGCCGGCCCACCGGGGCAGTGGCCACACCGAGTCCCCTCCCCCGGGCTCTGTAAAGGCACATTCCTGAGGCTGCGGGTCAGCGGCCCCCCTCGGTGGGGCCTTCATGAAGAAACGGGCGGAGTCTGGAGTTGTGTCATGGTGACAGCTCAGAGCAGCCCCGCTGGCCCGGGGCTGGGGGTGGGGGCGGCCCTGGGCGTGGTGGTGGTGGTGGGGGGAGACGCAGCCCTGCCCTGGCCACACCCCCCGACCCCCTGGCTCGTGGTCTGTGGCCACGGAAGCCCCGAGTCTCCCCACCTTCCCCGGCCGGGCAGAGGCTGACCGGGCCTGGACTCAATTTATCCCAAGTGCGCGTGTGTGTGTTTTTATACTTCGTCACTGAATCCCGTGCGTAGTGAATTAATTTCCTGATGGAGAGTAAACATTTCGGAAGGGCCAAGATCCTCTCTCTTTTGCCCCCGTGCCCGGTCCTGCCTTGCCAAGGGGGGTTGGTCCTCATCCTGGAGCTGTGAGCTCCGGCTCCAAGACCCTCTGGTCGGCCCCCCAAGTCCCTCCATCCCCCAAACCTCCCCACCAGTCCTGTTCCCTTTGCAGAGAGTGTTGTCATCCTGGGGCAGCAGAGCTCCCGGGCCACCCTCGGGGCAGGAGCAGTCAGCGCTGGTTCCCAGGCCCACAGGGCAGTGCTTGAGGGGGTTTTGGTGCAGGAAGGCCTGAGTGTGAATCCCAACTCAGTTTCTTAAAGCTGTGTCTCCGTGGCCAAGGGGCAGCGCCTCTGTGGGAGAGACCCTGGGGGTGAAGTCGGTGGGCCCAGCCAGCTCCCAGAGGCCATCTGATCAGGGCAGCTTCTCAAGGTCACGGCGGTTCACGGCAGGATGGGGAAGGCTCCTAGTGGGAGCTGGGCCCTCCTCGGGGGGTGCAGCCTGGGGTGCTCTAAAGGCCGAAGCTGTGGCTGGGCCTTGGGGTCCCAGCGGCCTCTGAGAAGGGGGTCCTCCGTGGTCTAATGGTCGAGTCTTTGTCCAGGGCAGGATGGCTAGGGCCCAAGGGTGCCCTACCTTGCCCTGGAGTAGCCCCGGGGCCCCCAGCTCTGAGGACCCACATCACGTGGCTGTAAGTGCCGACCTGCAGCACCTGCCACCCCGGTCCCACTGGATTCTCCAAAGGACCTAGGGAGGGACGGGGGGAGGGATGGGGAAACTGAGGCAGAGAGAGGGCAGACGACTGTGGGCAGGGACCACGCTGGGGCTGGACTGGGCAAACTGACCTCCACCGGGACCTAGTTCTACTTTGCAGCCTGGACTGCAGAAAGGGTTGCCCCACAGCAGTGTGTGTGTGCGCGCGCGCGCATGCGTGCACGCGCTCAAGTTCCTATGTATGTGTGTGTGTGCCTGTATGTTTGTGTGCTTACGTGTGTGTTTTTATGTGCATGTGAGTGTGTGCTGTGTGTATTATATGTTTGTGTGTGCACATGTGTGTACGCGTGTGTGTGAATGCATGGGCATACGTGTGTTTGCACGTGCACGCATGGGAGTGTGTGCGTGGGTATTTGTGTGCATGCCTGCATGTTTGTATGTGGGTTTTCATGGACACATATGGGTGCACATGCGCTTTTTAATGTGTGCACGTGTGTATGTGCGTGTGCATTTCTGTGCCCCTGGCCCAGCTCTGTTTGCACTGCTGTTTTCTTATACATGTTTGGCATATTTTGCTGCTGAGTTGGGGGGCAGCGGTTTGGGGGGAGGCTGAGCAGTGGGGGAGGGGTTGTTTATGCCAGTCGTCCACCCAGGCTACACATTCTTGTGGTCGTGTCTTTAACTTGGTAAAAATTTGGGAAATTTCTAAATAAAACAAAACAAAAGAAAAACATTTTCAAAAGGATTTCAAAATCTGTGCTGCCGCTTCCCCCAGTAACCAGACCCGCGGGGCCTGGGAGACACCCCTGAGTGGGGAGCGAGGGCAGGAAGAACTTTCTAACAATCGAAGAGTCACGCTATGAGAGGATGAGCTCCCAGTCAGGAGAAGTGAACAAGCTGCTCTGAGACCCTCCCCGTCTCCGTGGCAGTATTCAAGTTGGAAGGATTAGGGAGAGAGGTTTGAAGTCTTCCAATATGGTCGCGAGGCAGGGGCTCCTGGACCTCAGTCCCTCTGAGGCCTGTGGGAGCAGCAGGGTGGCCAGATGGGGGGCCCTGCAGGGAGCTTGGCCGTTGGTCAGGGCAGCTGAGAGGGGATACTGGGAGACAGGAGAGAGGGCCGCTGTTGGTGGGGTGAGGACCTCAGGGGTGGCCGTGCACTCAGGGAGGGCAGTGGCTGGGTTTGACCACTGACTGACTGGGGAGGTGCAGGGGGGGCGCTGGGCCCGGCCATAGGCTGCGGGCAAGGGGCCCAGCTGACGACGGCCACTGCCTCCCTGGCAGGCGGGCAACTGCTGGGAGCTGACGCCGCTGGAGGGGGTGGTGTGGGCCGCCGCTGCCCCTCCCCCGGCAGGGGCTCCACAAGCCTGTGAGCGGGTTGCAAGCTCCCAGCTGGAGGTCCGGGCCCTCTCCACCGGAGACAGGGGCAGCCTGAGGGCTGACACCGGTGGGGACCAGGCTGGCTGGGGAGCAGAGGCAGAGTCTGGGGGCTGCAGAGGGGGCCTGGGGGCCGCGGGAAGGCAGGACCTCACAGGAAGGTGGGTGAGGCCGTCGAAGTCCAGGGCGGTCTGGGGGGCAGGGCCAGGGGCTCCCGTAGGACCGGGAAGTTGGGCTGCTGGGGGAAGAGGGAGGTTGTGGGGCCCCGTGGGGTCCAAGCCCCTCAGAACTCTCTGCTCAGTGATGTGCTCTGGTCGGGCCCCACCCGACCAGAACTAGGGCTAGGAAACATGCGCCTCTGGGGACCCCTACCAGGGAGGGGGTAGGCCTCGAGTGACATTCACACAGTGCCTTCTGGTCCTGCGGCCCACCTGTTTGCAGGTTGGCGTCCGTGATCGGGGCCGGCGTGTGCACATGAGGGTCTGATCCCTGCCTTCTGCATCCAGGACCTTTGCCCTTGGTCAACCCCACAGCCCCGAGTCAGTCCTGCTGTTCCAGACACTCGGGGAAACCCAGTGAGGCGATTTGGGGGCCCTCTGGGATTTCAGCTTTCCGTTTCCCAATAAGACCTCCTATTTTGTTTACCAGCGACTTTTTAGCTTGTGACGGCTCCCAGCTTCCCTCTGGGATGGATGGGCAGTGCTTGGCAAGGAGATGGTAGCCCCAAGGCCCCTGGGCAGGGCTGACCTGTCCCGTCTGTGCCACCCAGCTCAGGTCCAGGCTGGCAGCTCAGAGGCCAGGCGCCAAGGGAACGCAGGACGCCCCCCAGGGCCGCGTGTCTGGGAGCTGTCTGGGCTGGGAGCCACGAGGACTCCACGGGCCTGTGGCCAGCGGCGGCGGGCTGCTCCCACTGTTCCGGACGTCCAGGGCCCGGCCAAGTCTGGCGGCTCCTCCCTGGGCACACGCCCTGCACATTCCTGTCTCTGCCCTTTGCCCAGGCAGTGCCGCCTCCCCTCACCGTTGCCCGCCTGCCCTTCGGCCCACTCCCACCTCCTGTGTCCGGCCACGGGCCAGCCCGCGGGGCTCTGTCACTTTAAGAGGGCGATACCCATTGCTGTGGTCGGTTGGGCGCTCCTAAGATGACGTGCCACGTCTCATCCTGTGGGTGGGACCACAGTGAGCGCTTGCTGATCGCTGATTCGTGGCCAGGCAGGCTTTGCCCTCTGGCTGAGAGGGCCACTGCTTGGTCTCCTGAGCCCTCTGTGGCTCCCCAGCACCCTTGGTTCTAGTCCAAGCCCCCTGGCCTGGCGCTCTGGGCACTCACCACCCTTCCTTCCTGGAACGCGTCCCAGTCTTCTGCCACCCTGGGCCTTTGTCCCTCTGCCGGGAGCGATGGCTTCCTTCCTTCCCGCTGCCTGTCCCGCACGCCTTCCATACCCAGCTCAAATGTCAGCCTTGGTGCCACCTTCCCACCTTCCCAGGGGCTCGTTTTTCCCTCCTCTGTGTCACCGTCTGTCTTGCTGACATCCCACCTCTGGAACCTGATTCAGCTGTCACTTCACGAGAGGCCCCTCCCCAGAGAGACCGCTTGTTGACCAGCGCTGGAGGTGGGGCTGTCACAGGTAAGGGGACCCAGGCAGGAGCTGGGAACGGGGCCCCCTCCGGAGGGGGCCGGGGGACCAGCTGTGATCAGACGCCCCTCACCGCCCGCTCGGGAGGGCACCAGCCTAGAAGCTGGGAAAGCCCAAACCAGCGGGCGGGAAGTGGTTCACGTGGGGAGGCTGGCAGCCACCGCCTGGCGGGGCCCCAAGCGACCCCTCGGCGGGGCAGGGGGCTGCTCCCAGCTCACCCCCATCCAGCCTCCCCGGGCAGCCTTCCGCCTGGGCACCCCAGGGGAGACTCCCTGGGGAGACTCAGCTAGCCCGAAAGGGTCAGTTCTGGGGGGCGGGGAGGGGTCCCACCCCGCCCCGCCCCGCCCCGCCCCGCCCCAGCAGCCCCCTCCATACTCACGGGGATAGTCCGTCGTTTGGCATTTGTGATTGTTGTCTGTGTTTTCTTGGTGCTGGGTGTTGGCACGGAGGATGTCCAGGGCAGGGCAGGCTGGGCCCCGCCCCTGGGAGCTCGGTGTGGGTGGTGAGGGCCGGTCTGCTGGGGAGGACACGTGGCTGAGTGGAGGAGCACGTGAGGGCCTGAGAAGGCCAAGGTGGGCAGGGAGGAAGGGTGAGCCGGCCCCCAGGTGGGTGGGTGTCCTGGGCAGGGCTGGCACTTCTAGAAGGAGACAGCGGGCGGGGCGGGGGACATCCAAGCCGGCCTGGGCGGCTCCCTTCCCACCTCCGGGAGCTCGCCAGGGAGGCTGGAGCCTCACCGCTGCCAGCTGCTCTTCGGGACCCATGTGTGGCCCAGGCCCCGGGCTCTGTTCTTCCTACAGACTTGGGAGCGGAGGGGACTCCGGCCCCGTTTTACCAAGGCACCTCTGGCTGCTGCCCAAGGATGCGCTTGAAGGACGGGCGGCGGGGTGCCGTGGCAGGCGGCAGGTGTCTGATGCTGGACACGTCTTGAAGGCTGAGTGACAGGTCTTGCTGGTGTGCAGGACCCAGACTGGCTCTGGGGATCTGGCATGAGCAAGGGGCCGGCTAGAAACTGGCCCAGGGGCCGCAGCAGGAGAAGGGTGGAGAGAGAGGAAGCCAGGCCTTTGGCTTCGGATGTGCTGGGCTGATGCCCTGCAGTGGGGCTGAGTGGGGAAGTGGGGGTCGGAGCCTGGAGGCCGGGAGAGATCCGAGGTGCGGCCCCATGTTGGGGGTCGTGAGCTTGGGATGGTGCCGAGAACCCCAGGTAGATATGGCTGCAGAGAAATCAGGGGGGCCAGGCCCCAGCTCCCTTGTTGGGAGGTCTGGGGGTCAGAAGAGACCGGCAGAGCCCCCCGCCTGCCCTGGAGTCTCCTTGACAGACGGCCTAGCCATGTAGCAGGATGCTGGTGTCAGGGCAGGAGGGGGCGGGGCCAGCTGGTTGTGGGACTTGCTTGAGGTCTTGGGTGGGGTCCCTGAGCAGACCTACAGGGCCCCAGGTTGGAGGTCTCTGCCCAGGGACCCCGGGGTCCCAGACCCCACTTCTGTACTGGTGTGGGGATTACACCCCTTGGCACCTTCACCACCCCCCCCACTTTGCCCCCACAAGCCCTGACCTCTGCCCACTCTGGCTGCAGAGGCCCACCCACATGGGAGTCTGGTGGCCTGAGACTTGGAGTCAGGTCTCTTCCTTGCTGTTTGGGCACCCCCCAGAGGGTGCCCCTGAAGGCAGGACCGTTGGCCCCCAGACCTCTGCCTCGATGTCCCCACAGGGCCCTGGGAGGCGGGGCCGAGCTAGTGCCATGGCAGCCTCAGGTCCCCATCCGGCTCCAGGGTGGCCAGACCCCCATGGAGGGGCTGGGGTGGGGGGCCCAGCCGGAGCTGACAACAGGCAGGCCCTCTTCTCCTGATGGGGCCACACCCCGATGCCACTTCAGGTGGGTGTGAGCCTAGCGACTGCAGCCTGGCCCCCGGCTCCCCAGTGCCCCAGTCCCGGAGGGCTCCCACCAGGCTGTACCTCCAAGACCTGGCCTCCAGGGCCCAAAGCAGGTCATGGGCACCAGCTTGCGATTTTTTAAAAATTGAGATAGGGAATTCCCTGGCGGTCCAGTGGTTAGGACTCCACGCTTTCACTGCCAAGGGTGCGGGTTCAATCCCTGGTTGGGAACGAAGATGCCACAAGCCACGCGGTGTGGCCAAATAAAATAAAATTAAAATGGAGATAAACTGACACATAACATTGTATTCGTTTTAGGCATACATCATAATGATTTGACATACGTATATACTGCAAAATGGTCACAGTAAGTTTAGTTAACTTCCATCACCCCACAAAGTGATTATTGTTTTCTTCAGAGGAAGAGCCCTGATTTTGATTTCCATCTGCATGTAAGGCCTGTAGGAGTCTGAGGCCGGGGCAGCATGTGCCCCTGCCAACAGGAGGGAGCAGAGACTGGAGGCACCAAGCATCCTTGGGACAGGGTCCCCCAGCCTGGCTAAGACCTCAGGGCTCTTCAGCAAACCTAGGAGGCAGGCAGGCAGAGACGTGGGCAGAGTGTGGCTTCTTCCTGTTTATAACTTAACAGCCCTGAGCCCTCGCCCATTAACTGAATTATTTTTTGGCTGGCTTGGTGGCCCCAGGGCCTCCTCACCGACCCTATGAGCCGGATGGGGCTCCATTTCCAGGTGGCCCCAAGCAGCAGCATCTGGGGAAGCCGGGGCACGTGGTGGGGCAGCAGGCTGGCCGGTCTGCTGCTGGAGGGCCTCGGGGGTGGGGGGCACTGCTCAGTTTCCAGGACCCAGTCCACCCCTGTCCTGGTGAGCCCCAGAGGCCTGAGGCTCCGCATGCACGCACTCACTTGCTCACCCAGGTGGCCGCATCCTGTGGGACCCTGTAGCCAAGACGTCTGCTAGGCTGTGAGTCCCAGATCCAGGACACCCGTCCTGTCCGCTGAGAAAAGGACATCACCTGGCTCCACAGGTGCAGAGAATCCAGTAAAGGAAACGGGTGGGAGGAGTTGGCCAGAGCTGGCGCCAGGGGTTGTCAGTTGTTCTGCTCCGTCTCTTGCTTGTACCCCATCACCCCCCTTCAGCCTCAGGGTCACGCAGCCCTGGCTCTCCCGCCAGCCTGGGCCCCCAGGGTCTGTGGTCAATTTGGACCCTGGTTTGTCCACGTCATCGGCAACCGTAGCTGCCCTCTGTCGCCTCAGCCCATTGTCCTCCAGTTGTCCACTCCTTGGGTTCCTGGCCCGGGTCTGTGGCTGGTCGACGTCCAGGTTTGCCTGGGCTGTTGGTTCTGGGGGTGCTGGGTGGCAGGCGACAGAGGTTGGGAGGTGGCTGCCCTGCATGGGCAGGAGGCGGGGAGCCCAGCCCGCACCCCGCAGTCCTCTGGCCCTGGTGCATCCAGCCCTCCCCTGAGAAGCCCAGGATGGTATCCGCTGGTGCTCGCTGGGGAGGCAAGGCTGCTCCAGGGGCCATGGCCCGGACCCTCTGTCTCTTTCCAGATGGCCTGCTGGGAGGGTTCTGGGGATGCTGCCCCTAAGAGACTGCTCCAGGGGGCTGTCCCTGTCCCCGAGCAACGGGGCTGCAGGTTGGTGAGCTCCCCCGAAGGCTCTAGGGGAGGGGCCTTCCTGCCTCTTCCAGCTTCTGGTGTTGACTGGCATCCCTGGACTTGTGGCCGCATCACCCCAGTCTCTGCCTCATCATCACGTGGTCCCCCCTGGAGGCAACGCTTGGCCACTTGTGATGGCATTTAGGGCCACCAGACAACCCTTTCTGGCCCCGCACCCCGGGCTCGTGCCCTCCATCTCTGGGCACTCCCTCCCATGGTGTGGGAAACTCCCAGACTTACCTTCTTACCCAGAGCCCCTCTGATCTCCAAGCTTGGCTCCCTGGCCCCCTGCTTGTCTTCTCAGCCCTCTTAGGGATCTAGAAGCATCTCAGACCTGAGCCACCATGAGCGGGGCTGCCACTTCCCCACTGTGAATGCCACCCTCTGACGGTATCCCTCTGGAAGACCACCAGGATTTCTGTTGCTCAGGCCCAAATCCTGGACCCCCGTTTATAGATGAAGCATTTGGATTTCTTATTAATTTTGTCTTGCTTTATTACAGTTAGTTTTAGTTGTGACCCAGAGGAAGAATGATAAATCGCCAAGGGGATATTTGGCAATAGAGTATTCTATGTATTTGATCAGCGTAAATCAGGCGTTGGTGAGCTTTTTAGGCTTTGTGGGCCCCGTGGTCTCTGGGTCTGTGTTGCAAAACCTCAATTCTCCCACTGAGAGCAGCCAGAGGTAACTCATACAGAATGAGAGGTCATGTGCTAGTAAAAGGGCATTTACAGAAACGCATGATGGTCACTCAGCCCACTGGCTGCCATTTGCTGGCCCGGGTCTTGTGCAGGCCATCAAAGCAGCTAAACCAGACATTTACAACCAAACTAAATCTCAAAGAGGCACTTGGTCCGGGCAGTTATGGTGGCCTAATCACCACTTTTAAACACAATACCACAGAGTTTCAAGAGACTAAAGGATTTTCCCCACAGTTTACACAGAATGAAGAGCTTTCCTACTTGCTTAAACGATGATGAGCTTTTCTAACTGCACCAAAGTTAGCTCCTGGCCAAATCTCCACATAAAAATCTAAAAATAGATTAAGGCAAAGTGGATTTCATCTTCTTTCGATTGTGGTAGAATATACACAATAAGTAGTTTACCATTTTAACCGTTTCTAAGTGGCATTAATTACACTCAAAAGGTTGAGGAACCAAGGCCACCGTCCACTTCCAGAAATTCATTCATCCTCCCAAACGGGACTCTCTCCCCATTCAACACTCACTCCCACCCCCTCCCCCAGCCCCGGGCCCCCACCTTCCTCCTTTCTGTCTCTGAATTTGATGACCA
>RJWK010046374.1:0-17664 GCA_004363435.1 Platanista minor | reverse complement strand
TTTTTTTTTTTTGCGGTACGCGGACCTCTCGCTGTTGTGGCCTCTCCCATTGCGGAGCACAGGCTCCGGATGCGCAGGCTCAGTGGCCATGGCTCACGGGCCCAGCCGCTCAGCGGCATGTGGGATCTTCCCGGACCGGGGCACGAACCCGTGTCCCCTGCATCGGCAGGCGGACTCTCAACCACTGCGCCCCCAGGGAAGCCCTGGGCTGGGATTTTAGCAGTTTCTGCATGAACACATCTGTGATTTGGGGGAGAATATTACTGATGTGAGGTCCCAGAGGGAGTTATGTTCTGTTCTATTTCAAAGCCTTCGTGCGTTCAGCGTTTTTACAGGAGGCGCGGAGATCCGTTGGTCTCGGAGGTATAACTCCCTTGGAAGTTGTAGCCCAGAGCAGAAGCGAGGCTGCCGCCCAGCGGCCCGCCTTCCTGCTCTCCTCCCACGGGCTGGCGGTCCCTGGAGGCTTCGTGGCCGCTACCGCTGTCCTTCACAGTGAGTGACCGACCCCTCACTTTTACCTTCAGGAAAGTTTGGGGTTTTTTGGGGAATAAATTTATTTAGTTACTCATTTATTTATGTCTGCGTTCGGTCTTCGTTGCTGCGCGCGGGCTTTCTCTAGTTGCGGCGAGCGGGGGCTACTCTTCGTTGCGGTGGGTGGGCTTCTCGTTGCGTTGGCTTCTCTTGTTGCGGAGCACGGGCTCTAGGCGCGCGGGCTTCAGTAGTTGTGGCACGTGGCCTCAGCAGTTGTGGCTCGCGGGCTCTAGAGCGCAGGCTCAGTAGTTGTGGCGCACGGGCTTAGTTGCTCCACGGCATGTGGGATCTTCCCGGACCAGGGCTCGAACCCGTTTCCCCTGCATTGGCAGGCGGATTCTTAACCACTGTGCCACCAGGGAAGTCCAGTTTAGGGTTTTTTTAATTTATTCATAGAAAGAAGTGTGTGTGACTCTTTCTATGGACAGAAGTAACAAGGGAACCAAAAGGAGTGGTGCGCCGGAGTGGATCCTCCCTTCAGGGTGGTCAAAGGGGCGTCCTCTAATCCAGCAGCTTCGACACTTGTGCTCACCAAGCAGAGCTTGTGTGTCTTTAACACACTCACACTGAGTGGGAATCTACAGAGGCAATAGATGTTTTTCATTTGAACGGATGTATGTTCTAATTTAAAAGCTGGTTTACTGCCACAGTAAATCATCTTCAGGCTTTTTCTGAGTGTATGTAACATCTGTGGCACAGTTGCTCACTCACTGGGTTGTGGGCGGATGAGACATTTCACCCTGCCCACGCTCACTGACCCTGTCTCCACTGCTGTCCGTCTCTACACCTGGCTCCCTCCCTCGGCCCCCTGGAGACACCTGTGTTCTGACATACCCATGCACACGTACACAGGGCTGACGTGCCAGCGGGAAAACACATAATGTAGTAAGATGGATTTATTTCAAACAAGCATATCAGGTGGAAATAACAAAACCCGGCGCCACCGTTTACCAGCTGTGTGACCTTGGACGTGCCACTGACCTCTCTGAGCCTCAGGTTCCCCGCAGTGCAGACTGTGAGGCTGCCCTCTTAGTGTTGTTGGGTCAATGCAGCAATGGCAGGTAGTAGGGCACCAGTAGCTGACACTGCACTAATTAAGTGATTTTTAACACGCATTTTGTAAAACTTTAACAACTCTAATATTGAGATCCAGATGATTGTACGTGACCCTAAAGAACATTAAATCTGAGTCTTTCAGTTTTATTTAAATTTAATTTTTTGTTAAAACTTTAATTTTTAACAATCGTAAAATGATTTTTTTAACATTTAAAATTTAATTTGAACATTTAAAACACTGTGTCATAGTTTAATGGGCAGGTTTTTTCTTTCTCGGGGGTGTAATGGTGCCCCTTACAGCCAGCGACCCCTTAGAATCAGTGAAACAGGGTAATTGTCGTCATTCTGCATTTCCAGGCCATCACGCACACTTACTTGTTTTCGTGGTCCCGTCCTTGTTCCCGGGCATTTCTGGTGGCCCGTGGCCTTCTTGTTAGTACACTTGGGAGAGCAGTGAGTAGAGCGCAGGCCTGGGCTTCAGACGAGCTGGCTTGCAGCTCGCGCCGTCGTCGCCAACCAGCTACATTGCCTCGGGCAAGTCTCGGTTCTTCGTACTTAAAAGGGGAACCATAGTATTTACTGTGTAAAGTTGTTACAAAGATTAAAATGACATCGTGGACATAAGCACAGCCCACTTGTGGGGCATGTAGTACCTGCTCAGTTAATGATGACCGGGAAGCCAACCGTGGCTGTGCTTGCTGCTGACAGAACTTTATCCACCGCAATTTTATGTGATTTTTCTCTGAAGCAGTCAAAAGCCATCCAGAGCCACCCTTGTCCAGCTGATGGCCATGCCAAGTGGTAGTAAAACTAGGCATGGGGGGTGCCCACATCCAGACCAGGTGGAGCAACAGGGACCAGACTTTCCCTCCTGTCCAGAACAAGCAAAACAAAACCACGAAACATGGGAAAATGGTTCTCGGGGCACCGGATGTCAGGCATCAAGGACAGTGCCCCGAGGAACGGGAAACAAGTGAAGTGAGCCCCTTACGTGCCTGGCTCACTGCCCTGCGAGGGCTTCCAAGACACAGCAAGGGGGCAGGGTCGGTAGAGGCCGGTGGACTCCCTGGGTCTCGAGGACAGAGAGAAGAGCTCAGGGAGGCCAGCCGGCAGGAGGACTCAGGGCAGAGCTGCTCAGACGGCCTCCGGCGGGTGCAGGGGAGAACTGACCAGCATACGCGTGTGAGCTGGGAAGAACCACCCAAAGGGGTTGGCGCACCAGACGTTGACACGGGGCCAGGCACAGAGCCTGCTGCCTCCAGCCGGGCTGGAGAAGGGCACTGTCCACAGGCGTTGGCCGGAGTGTCCGAGGGTCTTGCCTCTGTAGTGGGGATTTATTGGCCCTGCCTTGGGCGCTGCTCCAGACATGCCTAACAGGTCTTAAAAGGAAGCTCCAAAAGCACCACCCTGTTTCCAGGTGAGTTAACTGTGTCCCAGAATAAAGTTCAAGAGTATTCGTAACAATGCAGAAATATTAACCGCCTCAGCACAATGGATGGAATCCAACCAAAAATCACCAGGTTTGCAAAGAAGCAGGAAAATATGTCCCACAATGAAGAGGAAAAGAATCTATCAAAACCAACCTAGAACTGACCCAGATGTTGAAATTAGTGGCAGGGGGGCATTAAGCCCATTTTTAGAACACTCCTCCATATGTTAAAAAATTTAGAGGGAAGGTATATGAAGAAGACGGTTGGACGCGTAGAGATGAAATCTGCCGTGTCCAACGCGGAAATTATATCGGATGGAATAAAGGGTCGGCTGCACTGCGAAGGAAGAGCTCAGTGCCCCCGGAGACCACGTGAGATGAGACGCACAAAAAAAGAATTTTCCAGAAAATGAACAGAGTGTCAGTTCTGTGGGACAACTTCAAGTCCCCAAATGTACACGTAATCGGGGACCCGGCAAAGAGGGGAGAACAGAAGAGGTGCGTGAAGAGATGATGGATAAAATTTTTCCAAATTTCATGAAAACTATAAACACACAGATCCAAAAAGCTCAGCAAACCCCAAGCGCAAGAAACAGGGAGAAAACAGCACAGAGGGGCCTCGTCATCAAACAGCACCAAGCAGGGACGAGGAGAACGTGTTATGGGACGTGTGACACACGTGGGACACAGAGAAGGATGCAGGTCTTTGTACGTGGGAACTATGAGCCTTAGAAAGTTGTTAAAGCAAAGCATGTAAATCGCTTCCCTGGCCTGCCCTGTAGACGCTCCAGGAATATTTTGAACCAAGGCCTGTGTAAGCAACAGGAGGCTTCAAGGTGATTCCCTTAGAAGAAACGTTTGTGTATGTAAACGTGCAACTGTTTCACTTTGCTTAACAAAAGCCGTCTTCTTACTGGTCTGTTCTGTTCATTCCTGCCCACTTTCCCTCTGCCCTCTGTGCAGTTTGAAGCCTTGCGTATTCATTCATTAGGCCAGGTAAGGTCCACCTGACTTAAGGAGAGCCTGGCTCTAATTTAACTGTATTCGTTTTTCAGAAGGTATTTAGGAAGCCCCTAGCGGCAGGACGCTGGAGCGTACAGATCCCGTGTTCTGGTAGCGTGTAGGCAGTGGAAAGGCACAAGGGACAGAAACCCTGGGAATGGAATAGAAGAGGGAAAGGAAGGAGATGTGCATGTCGGCGGTGCTGGGCTGGAGGCGGGACTTACAAGTTCACCTGCCCAGGTTGCCAGAAACATGTTTACTCCCAATACCCAGTGTCTGTATCACAAGACGCCAACGTCTCTGATTCAGAGTGGTGGGTGTAGTTTTTCAGTCATACTTCCCTTCCGTTCCGTGCCAGCTATGACTCAGGGGGCGCGTCCCTGATTGCTCCGCTGCTGGATGATGTTAGTCAAGAGACAGTTCATTCAGACAGTAGAAATCACTTTCTCATCACCAGTGAAAGCTTTCAAGAGCTCATCGCAGAGTCGTGTCAGAGGCCTGCACTTAGGTGACTTTACGGGCTCTCGCTCATATGTGTGCAGTGACTGGGCGTAGGGCACAGCCCCGTGAGCGGGGGACGTGGGGGGCACACCTGTCCGTGTTTGCAGCCAGCCCAGCCCGGGTGACACGCGGGCCCACACCCGCCTTTCCTCCTGGGTGTCCTCCGTGGTTCCAGACACGTATCTGGCGTGAGCTGCTCAGCCTGTGATGGCCCCTGGTGCTGATGAGGGAGCCTCATTTCTCCATGCAGCCCTCAGAGCAAGACCGTTTTATAAGAAAGTCATCTAACAGCAGCAACCGTGAAAATACGGGTTCTCCAGCGTTGGCTGTAGGCCATCTCCAGGGCAAGTGACAGTTTGTCAAAGTCCTATCATGACGTCCCGTCATGTGTGTATGTGGAGAGCTGAGGTTTTTTTTTTTAATAAATTCACGTTCCTCGGGTGGATACCCAAAGTTGGAAAAAACGCTACCCCCCAAACCTGCGTACACCTCCGAAGCGAGGTGTATAGTACGGCCGACACGTGGTGGGTGTCAACAAACGCGGTGGTTTGTGCTGAAGCCTCTCGTTCTCTCGCACCCACTTCTCCAACAGCAAAGGCTGTTCACTCCTTTCCGTGGACGCGCGCGCCCAGGATCCGGCCCCGCCATCTCCTCCCGCCGAGCCGCGTGCTCTCTGCCGGGACCCCCTGCAGCATCCTCAGGCGCTCCACTCCTGCCCTCCGGCTCAGTCTCAGGACAACGGCCAGAGCCACACTTGATACGATGCGAGGTCACGTGACTGCTCCCTTGAGCCCTCGCCGGGGCTCCACCTCCTCCACCTGCTCAGAAGGGACCCCCAAGTCCGCCCATAGCCCCCAAGGCTCCCCGTGATCTGCCCTCCCCCACCTCACTGAGCTAGGCCCCTGGCCCTCCCAGCCCTTCACCTCCCGACCCTTCAGGCTCCCCAGGGACACACAGACCAGGCCTTCAGGGAGCTGAGAGCAGGACTGGCTCCCTCCCGCCCCCGGTCCCCGTGTCCGTGTCGCTCTGTCCCAGGAACCTCGACTAAGCAGCAGCCCACACTGCGGCCCCGTCCACTGCCTCTGTCTCCCAAGCGCCGGGCCAGCACCTGACCCAGTTGCCCCCCGGACTGCCTGGTGGACGGATGGGTTGATTCCAGCCCCTGCTCACCATGGAGGGGACAGGCCTGCAGCGCGATGCAAGGAGGTGTGGGCTGAAATTCAGAACACCGGGGGCCTGAATTCCGGTCGTGACCTTGATACTCACTGCCTGTCTGATCTTGGGCAAGGTCCAGACCTGGAGCCCGGGCCCTGTCCCCTTTCCTGCAGGATGGGCGCCGGGGCCACTCCAGCCCTGACACCCAGTCGTCCTGAGAAGTGGGAGACCGTGTCTGCCTGTTCCCGCAGTCCCCAGCCAAGCAGGCCTGGGCGCGAGGCCTGAGCTCGAGATTCTCCATGGTGGGAGGGACTGTGTCCTCAAGCAGGCGGGGAGGGTGCCGGTGAGGTGAGGGCTTTCCACGCAGCCTTTTCCTCTCGTCCCCGGAAGTAATCGTAGTTGTGATTTTGCCTGAAACTGGGGACCAAATAGACTAAACCCCGTAAACTTCCATTTCTACCCTTCATCCCAAACAGTTTTCTCTCTCTTTACTTAAAGTAGGTATTCACTGGGACAGAGGAAGTGGAGTTTTGCAGTGTTTCAACAGGTGGCGCTGCTGGTAGCTGTTATCTGACTATAAAAAAATTAATTTCAGCTTTACTAACTTAAAAAAAAAAACTCATTAAAAAAACTGTCTTGCATCCTGGGATGGTCCATTAATGTGTTTAGTCCCTATCTTACTGATTCCTCAGGTGGTGAGTTGTTTTAACCCTTCTGGATAGTGACGCCAGCCCTGAAATGCAGAGGAGCCCAGCCCCAAGGTTGACTCCAGTCATACCTCCCAACGTTCACCCAGTGCTGCCTTAGCAAACACGACAAAGTGCTTTACTCAGAGGAAGAGAGAAGACCGTTCGCAGATAAGTGCAGTCCGTTTTGGCTCTTGACATAAACACCAATGAATCAGGACCTATCTACCTGGATGCTTTGAAGAGGTGCACATATTGTCTGCAGTGACCACACTCACAGAGAAGAACGCAGGAATTATTCAGAGAGGGGGTAGAGAGAAAGGTGCACGTCCACTAGAGCCTAAGGAGAAAACGTCTCGCAGGGAACGAGGGCCCAGGCTCCCCAGCTTCCTCCCCTGGACCGACGTTTCCATCTGGCCTTCAAGCGGGAGCGCTTTCATTCTGCAGCCATGCACTGGCTTCTGGGTGTGGCTTCCCTGACTGCAATACAGCAGCATAGATTACAAATATTTGGCAGGATTCCTCCTTCTCTGGGAACCAGACAAGTCATAACACCCACCGAACGCTCCACTCTGCTGTGCAGGGAAGAACGGCATCATCTCTGGTTTCAGAGCGCGGGGCCCGAGGTCGCTGGGCTCTGCTCCCCGCCTCGAGCCATGGCCCCAGCCAGAACAGGCTTGGGATGAGAGTGACAGGCCCCCATTCTGCCACCAGCGCCCCTCCCCCCGCCACTGACCAGCCCACCGTCATCAAGAACCAGCCCACATGCCCAGGGTGCAGCCAGCACTTTGTCTCAGAGCCTGACTCTGCACTCTGCCTTATGGCTCCATCAGCCAGAACGGGGAAGAGAAATTAGGCTTGGGGTGTGTGCAAAGGAAGGCGTCGGCATGTGATGTTAACAAAACATTATTAATTAGTAACCCCAAGAAATGTTGAGTGAAACAACCGCAATTTTTCTTCACCCTGAGCCTAAGATCCCCACTTGTGCGCCCTCTGCTCCTTTCCACCCGTGTGCCCGGCAGCTGCCCCACTCCAGACACTGGGCAGAGTCCCAAGGGCGGGGGACTGCGACCCTGGGGAGGGAGCCTGTCTCCTGAGCGTGGAAGCGCGAGCATCCGTGCGCTCTGGGAACATAAGGAGAGGGGAGGAATTTAGCGTCACTGGCCTTGTAACTACTTTTTAAGATTAAATAGGTTTCTGGCGTTTTTTTGTTTTTTGTTTTTTTTTTACTTTATTGCTAGTCACTTAGCAAACCAAGAACTGTACTACCTGTATACAGTTGACCCTTGAACAACACTGGGGCTAAGGGCGCCGAGCCCCTGTGCAGTCAGAAATCGAGCATAACTTAGAGTCCGTCTCCATCTGCGTGGTTCCTGTACCCACGGTTCTGCGTCCACGATTGAACCTCGGCGGGCCATGGGCGCTCCTATAGCGCCATGGTACTAGTTGAAAACCAGAGTAATAACACTTGGCACTCCTGCATACTAATTGGAATCTCACTGCCTTTTGGCGGGGGGTGGGGGGTAGGTAAGTAGTAGAAAAG
This sequence comes from Platanista minor, assembly GCA_004363435.1. Taxonomy (NCBI): domain Eukaryota; kingdom Metazoa; phylum Chordata; class Mammalia; order Artiodactyla; family Platanistidae; genus Platanista; species Platanista minor. Next base: position 9,761 of record RJWK010046374.1, on the reverse strand, counting down.
GGGCAATCTTGTTTCAGAAGGACTTGAAGGGGAAAAGCAGCGCTTAAGCCTGAGGTCAGGTCAGCGTGGCTTGGGTGACAGGCAGCATTAACACAGCTAGGACGAGGTTGTAATTCTAAGTGACAACTAAAGGGGGAGACATAACGGTTTGCTTGGGGCCAGGTACCACACTTGCCCTCCTCCCAGCTTTAATGAGGTGCGCTTTATTGGAAGTAAAAATCACTCACTCTCAGTTCCAACTTGATGAGTAGTGGCGACAGACATAGCTGTGTGCCCATCACCAAGAGCGTTTCTGTCACCCCGGAGAGCTAGTTCTCTCCTGCCCCTTTGCAGAGTCCCTTTGCCACTTTTCTGGGACACCTTAGCCTTTTCTTTTCTGAAGGTCACAGAAAGGGAGTCTTTCATTTGGAGTCTTGTGTCTGGCTTCTTTCACACGACAGCGGCCGAGATCCATCCACCACGTTCCCCGTGTCTGTGGTCCGTGTGTCACTGGGTCACACCCCGTCCTGTGGGTACATCAGCAGCTGAAGGTCACCAGGATGTTTCCTTTGGGACAGATGTGAACGTTGCTGCTACAGACGTTCACGTACGAGGTCTGTGTGGACACGTGTTTATTTCTGTCGGGTAAATACTCGTGAATGGGGTTGCTGGCTCATGTGGGAAGTGTATTTTTAACTTTTGAAGACACCGCTGAATTGTCTTCCAAGGATGCTCTGCCCTTTTGCCTTCCCAGCAGGCGTGTCCAAGAGTTCCAGTTGCTCCGCACCCTGCTGTTCATATGTTGTTTCAGTCGCTCCTCAGTGACGCTATAAATTAGCCGTTATGGTCATTTTACAATATGGTCATTTTACAAATGAGGAAACTGAGGCGAGACGAGATCACGTGCCTCGTGTGCGGCAGGCAGCTAAGAGATGGTGGGCTCCATTCACACGGAACCAGGTCTCTTGAAGCTCTTCTTAAACGTACGGTTCCTAAAGCTGGAAGAACTTGTGTTGCTAATCTAGGGGATTTTAGGACAGGTGAAACATGACCAGTTATGCTTCAAAAGCCAAGAGCCTAGGACTTCATCGAGTGGGTTGTGAATACAAAGTTGGACTATGCAAAGGAACGTTTTAGTTAAATGAAAACGAATTTAGGGAAAGCACAGGTGAGATGAAAACACCTCTCATGTCTAAAGCTTTTATTCGCCAAAGCCACCTTATCATGACATTTTCATGTGCTTCCCCCGTCCTTGGGGGCAGGGGAGGAGACCTTGCTGGGCCCTGAAACAGTGCTGGTGTTTTCCTAAGTGGGTAACCTTACAAAGTGCGCCAAGATCTTTCTGGACATCGACTACTCCTTTTTCTCTTTTCTTTGTATTTGTCTTAGAATAAATTAGCAAATAAATAAATGAATCCCATCAAATTTCTCACAACTGCGCGTGCTTGGGAAGGTGAATTGTCTGTGTTTTGAAAGCGTCGCAGTTTTAGAAGAGAACATTTCATAAGCCCAGAACTGTCATAAGCCCATATACCAAATAGTGAAGGCTGGGCCCTTGTAAGTGAGGGTCCAAGGATGTGGAGCTGGCTCTTCCAAGTTTAAATCCCACAGTCTTTCCATTCAAATCAGAAGAAGACATTTCCACCTGAATATGCTAAATGGATTCTTGAAAATCAGATTCATAGCATTCTTCACTCAACTTCAGCCCTTTATTGAGATGTGCAGGAAGACCAAGAAGGCGGGTGGGCCTGACGGGTCCCCGAGGCTGCAGGAAGCCCTGCCAGCCGGACAGGGCACCTCCCGCCATCCTCAGAGCCATGGCCTTGGTCCTGAGTGGGGACCTGGGAGTCTCGATTCCGCACTCACAGGGCTGCTTTCTCCCAGACCCGTCAGAGCCCTGCGTGCTCCAACACGGCTGCCTGCAGACTGAGGGATTCTTCCAACAATGTGACAGACCCTGCAGTGTGCCGTCATGTGTGTCTGTCAAGCAGAAGCCTTGTCACTTTGCGACAAGTGCTGGCCTGTCCGGGTGTCAGGACCCGGCCATGAGGCAAGCGCGCACACGTTCCTGCCTGCGTTGACACACGCCCTGTGCCCATCACCTCCCCAGGGTGTGTGTGTGCATCTGTGTCTGCGTGTGTGCATGTGTATGTGTCTATGTGCGTGTGTGTGTCTGTGTGTGTTTTGCTTCTCTCCTTTTCAACCCCCTGCCCCGCTCAGGAGGCAGCAGTGAGTGTGAACTGTCAGACAGAACAGACCGAGCGTTAAACGGTGTCCAGCCCACGTGTGGGACTTTTCTCCAGGAAACCTCACCCAGGGCGATTGTCACGAGAAGCAGCCTTTCAGGTCGCTTGTATAGGTGTCAGAGTGACAAGCACGCCTGGGCTCCCTGCAGCAGACATCCTTGCAGACCGAGTTCCATAGTTTGGGGACGGGAGCTCTCTGAGCAAGGCTGGTTGTGGGCAGCTATTTGGGGCTTCTGACGGCTCCGGCGTTGCCCCTGGAATTCACTGTGCCTTTAATGCGATGACCTCAGCGGACCTTATCGAGGTGACATTTCGTTCTGGCTCAGCTCCTGGGGGGCGGGGGACGTAGGGGCAGAAGACAGGCGCCACTCCCAACGTAAGAAACAGAGCCCCAGTCAGAATCAGAGCTGGCATCTGCCCAGCCTCGGGCTGTACAGCACCTCGGAAGACAGAAGGTTTAAGAAGACAGTGCCTATCGCAGACCAAGGGACTCCAATATCTGGGGTTGGGATCCCCAACGTTTCAGTCCTGGTATGGGCCAGGCCCCCGTGTGGTCACTGCAGCTCAGTGCCTTCCTGTCCTGCCACCCAGAGCCACGTCTTGTCACTTTGGAGGCTGTGGGAAGAAGTCAGGGTGGCAAAGGGCCCACAAGTTGGGAATTCGCCACAGAGAAACGCTTCATGAGTGAAGGTCACCTCTGGTGACTTGGTGACGGCGACAGTGGTCTGATGAACAGCCTGTGATGAGGGACACTAGGGTCTCCTAGGCAGGAGGACCTCTGCTCTGCAACCCGCCGAAGATGTAATCTGCAAAGTGAGTCTGATTTCAGTCCACGGCGCCGGCCTCATGCGTGCAGTTAGAGACTAGCTGAAATGAATGATCAATTCAACAGGTACTTGTGCATCACGACTACGGTTTATCCACACCACACATCCAAGAACAATATATTCCATTGTCAATCTTTTATTTTGTTTTCTTTCCTTTTCTTTCCCCTTGTCTCCAGGAGACCAGTTAATTGTTCAAAGATAATATATAGAGGAGATTTCAAGAGCATTTACTTTGGCACCATCTCTGCCCCTTTGCGGTCTGGCTAACAGTAAAGCTAAAATTTGTTTTGTAGTGATGGTTCCAGTTGGACTGGAATCCCTTTGAAGTTCCTGCAGTTTGCTGTTGTGAGAGCTCAAGATATTATTTGACTGCAATAAAACACTCTGTGCGTTATCAAAATATGGGACACAGTGAACTGTAGCAACACGCAATGGCCAGACTCACCCCCGGAGGTGCCCTGCAGGCCTGGAGAGCACGGCACATGCAGACGAGGGCCCATCCATAGGGTCCGTCATCACCCCAAGGGCCATTCATGGGCCTTAAACTCCCCGTAGGGCCCATATCAGCAAGTCTGGGGAGCAGAGCAAACCTGAACAGACCAGCAGCCATACCGAGGGCACCCTGGCCTGACCTGGTGACCGTCCGTGTCAAGGTTCAGCCTCTCGGCTCTTGCATCAGCTGACCTAAATTATTTCATGCTATTGTCACCTCTAAGGTAATATCGTCATTGTCTGGGGCTCTATTTATACTTTAAAGTTCTTTCCCACCCACCCATGGCTGGGAGTGGTCCGTGAGCTTCAGTGGAGGAGGGTGTCCCAGGCTCTCACCTGCGGGTTTGGACCCAGTGCAAAGGGGTGCTTCACTCAGGTGCTGCTCCTCTGAGGTGCACGTGTCCTGGCGTCAGGACAGAGGCCCGGCTGCTCCGGACACCAGAGCCCCAGCCAGTGTGCAGTGAGTGTGTGCGTGTGTGGGCATGCACACCTTGGGGCTGTGTACATCTTTTGGAAAGCGGTTTTGTCTAGGGTGGTAAACAGCTCTCACTAAGAGAATGTGTTACTTGGCCGCCATGTTCCAGGTGTTAGAAGGTGCCGCGGTGGATTCTTGTTTTAAGCAAGTAACGAAACCCTCATAGTGTTTAGTGACACGGTGACTGGGCTGTGTTCCATTGCTTGTGTAAATGAAAATATTTTAAGTGATTTTTTTATGATAAGTTTAAATAACCAAAAGAAATGCCTGGAAATATATTTGGGCACAGGGAAGTCCCTCCTTACAGGAATTTATAAGTATGTCACGTGGGAAGATAATTATAAAGTCTGTTTTAATCTTCTCACCTCTGAATGAGTCTTCAGTTAAAATGTTCTACCCGTCTGGTTTTTACCACTGGCGCTGCCTTATGTGTTACCTTCCCGTGTTTGATCTGAGTTGCATTGCGTTGGGGAGAAGAATGAAAGTCCATTGAGCTCACTTCTGGTTTCCCTCCGACGTGTACACGTGTCCTCACAAGAAGGAAACAAGCTGAACCAGCTGAAAGTCCCCAGCTCTCCTTAGACCCATCAGAGCACTGAGGGCAAAACGCTGCCCCCAGATGGGAGAGAGAGGTGAATGCAGAGCTAGCATGAGTAGAACCTCCCACGGGGCCGGCCTCACGCACAGAGGGTGATTGGCTGGTTGCTAGAGGCTGAGCATGGACTCTTGAGGGGTCAAAACTCTTAGGGCCCAGCATTCAGGGCCCCGCATCCATGACTTTTATCTCCAGGAGCCCTGCTGGTTCCGGGGTGGAGGAGGAGAGAAGTCACCTCACGCCTTTGCTGGGGGATGAGGAAAGTAACCAGTCTGGAATGTGTCCAGAGCCCTCTGGTCCCTTCCCTCCAGGGAAGCTCTGTCCCCAGGCCTGACCGATGTGGGGGAAGCAAACCTCCACCCCCTTGAGCCCCCTCGTCTCCCTGCAGATGGAGCAGAAAACTGAGAAGCAGCTGTGAAGGTCACAGCCAGGGACACAGACCCAGAAACAGAATGAGAAGTAATCGTAGGATTATGCAGGATTTCCCTTCTCTCACACTTACAGCGCATCAGCAGCGTCCTAGGTAATTACACGAGAAACTGCAAGGTTCAGACCCTATTTACGAAGGAGTCTCTAGGGAAACACAAAGAGAAGCAGGGAAACAGAAACACAAGGACCCTGGAGGAAATTTTGGCCTCTGGCACCTACAGCTACATCAGACAATAAACACAGCCTACCTCCTAGCCAGGTAACCACAAGACCTCGCACTGAAGACCCTTTTACCTAAGTTCCTTTTATCCAATATGTCAAGCCCAGCTTTCAGCTACAAGACGTGCTAAAAGGTGAAAAACACAGTCTGAAGAGACAAAGCAAGCATCAGGCCAGTCTCAGATGTGGAAGAGATTTGGGAATTATCAGACTTTAAATTAAAATAGCTATGATTAGCATGCCAAGGACTCTCATGGAAAAAGTGGACACCATGCAAAAACAGATGGGTAATGCAAGCAGAGAGATGGGAATTCTAAGAAAGAATCAAAAGGAAATGCTAGTAATCAAAAACTCTATAACAGAAATGAAGAATGCCTTTGATGGGCTCATCAGTAGACTAGACACGCCCGAGGAAAGAATCAGTGAGCCTGAAGATATGTCAATAGAAACTTCCAAAACTGAAAAGAGCGAGAAAGAAGAATGAACAAAACTGGAACAGACTATCTAAGAATTGTGGGACAATGAACAAAAGGTGTCACATACACGCAATGGAAATACCAGGATGAGAAGGAAGAGAGAAAAGAGTAGAAGAAATATTTGAAGTAAAAATGGCTGAGAAGTTTCCACAACTAATGATAGACACCAAACCACCGATCCAGGAAGCTCAAGAGAACTCCAAGCAAAATAAATACCAAAACATTTATGGTTGGGTATGTCATATTCAAAGTACAGAAAGTAAAAGACAACGAAAAAGTCTTGAAAGAAGCCAGAGGGAAAAGACCCACCATATCTATACAGGAACAAGGGTAAAAATTATATCAGACTTCTCTTTAGCAACCATGCAAGCAATAAGAGAGTGAAGTGAAATTTTTAAAAGGTTGAAAGAAAAAAAAACAGAATTTTGTGTGTAGTGAAATTATCCTTCAAAAACAAAGGAGAAATAAAGACTTTCTCAAACAAATAGAAATTAAGGAAATTTATCACCAGTAGACTTACCTTGTAAAAAAATGAAGTTAGAACAAGTTCTTCATAAAGAAGGAAAGTATTATATGTTTGTGGATGTTGACAAAGTGATTCTAAAGTTTATGTGGAAAGACAAAAACCCCCCAGAAAAGCTACCGCGACACTGAAGAAGAATGAAGTCGGAGCCGTCGCTGCTCTTCAGTGATCGAGACGGCGTGATGTCAGCAAAAGAGCAGAGACAAATAGACCCGTGGGACAGACCCTCCCAAACACGGTCAGATAGTCTTTGACAACGGAGCAGAGGCGTTTCAGTGGAGAAAGGACAGTCTTTTCAGCAAATGGTATGGAAACAACTGGATGTCCACATGCAAAAAAAAAAGAATCTAGACACAGACCTTACACCCTTCACAAAAATTAGGTCAAAATGGATCAGAGACCTAATTGGAAAATGGAAAACTAAGAAACTTTTGGAAGATAATATAGGAGAAAGTCTAGATTATCTAGTGACTTCGGAGTTTTTAATTAAAACACCAAAAGCCCACCCCATGATAAAAACAGTTCATAAGTGAGACAGCAGTAGGATTAAAAACTTCTGCTTTGTGAAAGACACTGGTAAGGAAAAAAGAAGCCACAAGCTTTGAGAAGAATGTTTGCAAAACCCATATCTGGTAAAGGACTGGTATCCAAAATATGCAAAGAACTCTGAAAATTCAACAATAAGAAAATGAACAACCCAATTTAAAAATGGGTAAAAGGTCTAAACAGACACCTTACCAAAGAAGATACACAGATGGCCAATAAGCACATGAAAAGATGCTCCACGTCTTATGTCATTAGGGAAGTTAAAACCATAACGAGGCACCACTGCACACTTGTTAGAATATTGAAAATCCAGAACACCCAATGCTGACAAGGATGTGGAGCAACAGGGTCCCTCTCTCATTGCTGCTGGGAAAACAAAATGGTGCAGCCACTTTGGAGGAATGTTTTCAGTTTCTTAAGAAGCTAAACGTAATCTTAGCATAGAATCCCGCAGTCCCACTGTTAGGTATTTACCTAACTTTTGTCCACATAAAAGCTGCATGTGACAGCTTATAGCAAATGTATTAATCATCATCATCAAAAACTGGAAGCAAGACGTCCTCCAATAGATGAATGGATAAGTCATGGTCCACCCAGACAACGGAATGTTATTTTATTTATTTATTTTTTTATTTTTTTTTGCGGTACGCGGGCCTCTCACTGTTGTGGCCTCTCCCGTGGCGAAGCACAGGCTCCGGACGCGCAGGCTCAGCGGCCACGGCTCACGGGCCCAGCCGCTCCACGGCATGTGGGACGCGAACCTGCGTCCCCTGCATCGACAGGCGGACTCTCAACCACTGCGACACCAGGGAAGCCCCGGAATATTATTTAGCGCCAAGAAGAAATGAGCTCTCAAGCCACAAGTCACCATTAAGGAGGAACCTTAAATTCATAATATGCAGTGAAAGAAGCCAATCTGAAAAGGCTATGCACTATACCATTCCAACTATGTGACATCCTAGAAAAGGCAAAAACTACAGAGACGGTGAAAAGATCAGTGGTTCCCAGGGATTAAAGGGGAGAGAGGGGGCGTATAATAGGTGGAGTACATGTTGTTTTCAAGGCAGCAGAACTGTTCTGTACAGTCCTGTGATGGATGGTGCACGTGTGACATTGTACGTTTGTCAGAACCCAGAAGATGGTACAACAGAGCGGACCCCCGGTGTCAAGTACGGACTTGAGTCCGTGTATCAGTTTGGTCCATTAGTTGCTGCAAGGATGCTGCTCTGAGCTCGTGTTAGCGGGGTGGGTTACACAGGGCCTGGGGGGCGGGGCTCACGGGAGCCCCCTCTGCCTCCTGTGTCATTTTCCTGTGAAGATAAAACGGCTCTAAAAAGAGAAGGCCTACTTTAAGAAAGGACCTTGGACACACAGCTGAAGAGAAGTCAAAGGAAGAAACGTGTATCTTTATCGAACCAAGAAGGCGGTGGGGCGGGGAGAGGGGACCCGGTGCGGCCCTGGCCACCCGCCCTGCCGTCTTGGGAGCTGTGGAGCTGTGTGCCCCCCGAGGGGAGCAGCCAGAACGCCTGGGATGGCGTCGATGCCAGGATGCTGGCCATGGCCTGAAACCAGAGAGGCCCTCCGAATCCCAAACCTCATCTGTTTTTGCCAAAGCTCACGCCGCCGTGGGCCTGCTTGATCCTCTGCCAGGCTGCTGTGGGCCGGTCAACGGTTTGTTTCATGCTGTGTTTCAAACAGGGAGAATTAGGGGACGGGGTGGTGCGTTCCGAATCCCGCTGAGGTGTCCGGCCGGGCGTGGGGGGCTGCAGAGCCAGCACCCGGCTGTCTTCCCGACACGCCCAGGTGGGACGCCAGCCCTTGACCCCCGGCTCCCCACCGGCAGGATGGGAGGTGGGGCTGAAGAACGCGCGTGAGACAGGGTGGAGACCGTGAAGAAATCCAGCCGCCGTTCTGTGCCCGGTGAGGGGCCTGGTCCCTCTGGGAGGCGCTCAGTCTGGGGGCCAGGTAGGTCCTCTCTCTACTCCCAGGTGGGACCTTTGCGTCCGCTGTTTCCCGGGACCCTCGAGCCCAGTCTCTGAATTCTCTCTCCCCATCTGATTTTGCTGACTAAGGAGACCAGTCGTTGGGAAATGTCTCTAATTTTACATCAATCTTAAAGACTGAAATAGTGGCAGAGAACGCTAGACATGAAACTGGCCGTTTCAGAGAGACTTTCATGCCTGAGAGTTATCTCCCTACTGAGAGAATCCCGCAAAACTCCAAGTCTCTTTATGTCTGTGCGTGTGCATACGCGTGGACCCACACAGGCCCACAGACGTGCACGCACGCCCAGGCCCCCACCGGTGCTCTGGGACCGCTCCATCCCCAGCCCTCCCCCTCCTCCCACTGCCCCCGGGCCTGTCTAGCCCTTCCCATCTGCTGTCCCATCCGTTCAGTGTGACGTGGGCGCCTCACGGCTTTATCACGTAGGAAAACGCAACACAGCAGTGGCTTCAGAGGGCCAGCACCTCTGACACCCGTCGTTCCTGAAGCCAGACCCGGGTGTGATCGTACGGGGTGGGACTGGGCGTCGGCTAACCCAGGACAGAACACTCTTTTGGAGAAATACAAAGAGGGGGGCTTCCCTGATGGCGCAGTGGTTAAGAATCCGCCTGCCAGTGCGGGGGACACGGGTTTGAGCCCTGGTCCGGGAAGATCCCATGGGCCGCGGAGCAGCTAAGCCCACGAGCCACAACCACTGAAGCCCACGTGCCTAGAGCCCACGAGCCACAGCTACTGAGCCCACGAGCCACAACTACTGAAGCCCACATGCCTAGAGCCCGTGCTCCGGGACTAGAGGAGCCACCGCAGTGAGATGCCCACGCACTGTAACGAAGACCCAATGCAGCCATAAATAAATAGATAAATTTATTTCAAGAAAGAAATACAAAGCGGAAGTGCGTGCTGGTGTTGGATGTGTGATTTTGCCTTTTTTTTTTTTTTTTTTTTTTTTT